>APFE030489495.1:11025-25687 GCA_000404065.3 Pinus taeda
AAAACCGGGACTACCAGCTTGATTTTTCATTATGTTCCTTTCAATGTTACAATACATATTTACACATGCCGAAGCATCCAATACCATGGACCGAAAACCATCGTCTCCAAAACCATGGACCGAAAACCATCACATCTAAAAAACATGTGCAAAAATCATGCACAAAACCATAGGTGGGTTCGCCCAACCTAACATAGGGTCCAAAACCAAAATTTTCTGGGGCACTGCCCCGGACCCCATAAAGTGGGGTTATGGGTACCCCTCAAACCCCCTGTTAACTATGTGTAAAGAATATAACACAATCCAACATATGGTTTTTATGATATGAACCCCAATGTTGATGATTTATGGTCTAAAGGATGTCAAACCCTAAAGCAGCACGACTATTGGGTTGGCACCTTGGCAATTAGCCTAGAGGGTGTATGGAGCCCTAAAGCATCGTGACTCTTGGGTTGGCACCTTGTTCTTGGGGGTATGGATATTTTTTTATTATCGTTTCCTTTGGAGTTGTCGTCACAGCTCAAGGGTGACCCTGTGGTTGAGCTTATGAACCCCAGGTTTATGGCTACAAGGAACATGGAGAGCCCACATCTAGTCGGCTCGTTATTACAAATAAGTACCATTTTTCTAGATGTGTTTATGTGTATTTTTTTTATGTACAATTATGCATCTCAGTGATAAACCCTAATTGGGTTAATTGTGGTGTTATATTTATTGTGTTTGTGTTGTGCCCTATAATTTACGTATTAATGGGATGCATTATTCTCAGTTGGGGTTCCACATAATTACATGAATGCTTCGGCTATGGTTTTTAACTGTTTTTATTTGTGATGTGGAGAATATATGGTAAATTGTGCTGCATAATTAATCATAATTGCATGGAACAAGCTTATTATGCTGTAAATGTTTTCTACATTTTCATGTATTTATGGCACAATATTATTGGTTAGTGTTTCCCATTCAGTGTTGAGGACATTACAGGAAATGAATCTAAATCCAAATTAATCTATCCCTAATCCTAACTGAATGAAAAGGAAACATGACAAAGTATAGTCATACTTCCAATGTAACCATTTAAGAATTTTGTTTCATGCATGTATGTATAGGACAAACATCAGTAACAATCAAAAATATAATTACAATTAACGTAACAGAAATAAATCTAAATGTATAATGTACATTTATTGCTAACATATTTACAAGAAACAATGTATTTACAACGGTTTACTTACAAACATTCTCTCCTAGAAAAATTCTTCCAACCAAATCTCTACGAGATCATAAAAATAATGATGAATATTAATTAGAGAAAGGAAGAAGCCAACTAGGAGAGAGGTTAAACAACCATTAGTGTTATGTACATAAAACAAACTATTAATGATCTTCGCTGAACATGAAGCTTCCAAATACTTTGAAAGGGATAAATGAAATTCGAATGGGAGCTTAATGAATCTATCCTAAAATCATTGGTTAAACTAAGAGGCTGCACATATTGAATCAATGTATTCAAAAGAGATGATTCATGTTGAATATGAGATTTATAAGGAAAAGTAAATTGATAAGACATAACCATCAAATGAAATTGGAAGATCATCAACTCTTGATGGTCATGATCTGAATTTTGTGATTTCTCTTCACATTCTAGCAATGCACATTGTGAATTTTGAACACCTAATTACTCAATATGCCAAAAAATAATATCTAAAAATTGAAAAATGTAAATAGAAAAAAATCCGAAAATAACCAAAATAGATGAAGGAAAAACAATGAAATGAACTCATAAATTACGTTATTTTTACAATTAATGTTATTTTTACAATTAATGAAATGAACTCAAAATTTACATTATTTTTACAATTGGGATTTATTTGAAACAATTTTCTTCTCATAAGCACTAGCCAAAATAATACATTTAGAATTATCATCAACAACAACTTGTGGGAGAGGGAAATATTCATGACTATGAATATGAATGAGAACTTGATCATCATAAGAATCATAAATTGGGATGGATTCTTGAATGTTGAAGTCAAAAAGATGATTCTTTGTTTGAGAATGAGAATTAATTAGAACAATTTTTGAACTGAAGTTTTCTTCATTATAAAATATGATTTGACTTTGATAATGAGGATTTGATGGAGAGGAATATAAATGGACATAATCAATGTGAGATTAATCATCATAAATGACTTCATGACATTCATTAGGATTCCCTTCATTCGCATATGATATATCAAGACAAGAAGGAATATTGAACACATGTTGATCAATGTCGGAAGAATGATTAATAAATGATTGTTTATCCTAATAAAAACTAATAGGTAATTCATTAAAACCAACCTCTCTATTTTTTGGAACAATATTAATGCAAAGAGGAGATAAATCACTATCAACAAAATATCAGGATAAAGGGAGAAATGTGAATTTAAAGAAATGAATATGAAACTATCTCTGTTCGTAGATTCATTTTTGTTTTCTTCATTATAAATTTCAGATTCATGACCATTCATTTGTCTATTTATGCTTTCTTGAAGAATATTGTTTGACTGTCCTAAATTTAGCATTAGATCATCATGAAAGAATTCATAAATTTCTGCAGCAAATTTCATTTTATTAGAATCTTCGATTTCTATTTGTGCTCGCTGATTTATTGACTGATTTTCTAAATTAATTTCAGGTTGATTTTCAAATTTTGTGGTAGGTGGTTCTTCAAGGTTGTTATTAGTATCTTCTTGTGGTTAATTAGAAAAAATTTCCAAGCTTTATGACTGTGTTTCATTAACATGAGAGAGAGCATCAAAGTCATCATTAATGCTATAAGAGGTGTGAACTAAATGAAGGAATTCACAACACATGGTAAAGGAAATTTCATCATGATTGGTATGCACCTCCATATTGGAATTCTCAATTATGTTAATAAAATTGAAGAAGATTCATCAAAGCTTGTAATAGTTTCATATGGATTGGGAATGCAAGGAAGGCAACAAACATATCGAAACCATTATGTCAATCCAATTTCTGAAGTTGTATATTCAACTTTGAATCTTAAACAATTTAATCGAAATCTAACTGTAAAATCTATAAAAGCGCCATTTTTAAACCTTCGTAAAATCTTCAAATTAATCCAATACCAGTTCATAATCATAACCATCAAATTCATAAATGAATTTTGTGATAAATTGATCCCAACTGCGAATAGAGTAACTAGAAAAGATTGACACCATATTTTGGCTTTTCCCAAGAATGTAAGCGTAAAAATTCTGCATAAAATACCTTCATCAATATCATGAAAATTAGAAGCTGAAAATTTTTGAACGAACTGTAAGGCATGATCAAATGTAGAAGCATTATTCTAACTGTTAAACTTTACCTTTAACAAGTGTATTACTATTTTTAGTGGAGTATTGGCAGATGCGAGTCCAAAGATACAACTCCAAATTGGAAGTTTTAGAGGAGCCATCATGATTAAATAAAACTTTAAAAATACAAAAACTCTAATAGACAACAAGTCATCAGGCCCTCTTTCTAGCACCAAAAATGTTGATGGTCAAAAATGACCATGTCAACATTATAAGGGAGACCACCCGGTCAGGAAATTACAACAACTCCTTTTCCATTTGGAATGGTGGTTATGACTGGTTAAACTGGGTCCATTTGCCAACTCTCTATCTCTCTTGGCTTATAATATGTCTATTACTTTCCAATAGAGAAGAGACATCATATCTTCCCTCTTGTCGAGCTCAAGTAAGAGATTGATCCTTAAGATGAATTAATGGCTCAGCCAGGCCACTCTAATGTTCCCCCCCCGTGTAAGAGGACTTGTAAAATGAAATAATTAAAGCTAAAACAAAATATACTCTAATTAATAGAAAATAAATCTTAAATATATCTTGATTGAAAGAAGTATTAGTCTCCCTCTCAACCAAGATCAAGGTAAAAGTGGGATTTGGATCAGCGTTGAATTTGGAATAAAAATGAAGTCAATAAGCCAAGGAAATAGTTCCAAGGCTTATTACTAGTTCAAGCAGGTATATGAATTCATCTATCTGATGAATAGTCATCAGATCTCTGGTGCACATACTTCCAAATTCAAATAAAATGAATTCAAACTAAAAAAAATATGATTACATTAAGGAAATAGTTCTCATAAAACAATCATTATTAAAATAAAGATAAACTTGAAATGAATTTTCTAAATAGTTAACCAGTATGTTTTGTTTATTTATTCAAACTCATTAGAAAACTTGATAACAATGAGATCCATCATTGAAATATTGCTTTCAAATGATTAAAACAAGTGTGTATTAAATGAATTCACAATAGTGTAAACGTTCACAAACACATACTCATCTAGATAAAAAATTGACATAAATTTTATTAATTGCATGCCACCAATCAACCTCTATCTTTGACAATAATGTACAAGAATTAAATATCTAATCATAGTGTTTGAGTGCATGAAATTCTCAGAAAATTTCATGATAAAATGGAATTTTTAAAGTCGAAATACATCTCTTTTAATCTCCACAAGTTTGATCCAAACTGGCTAATTCTCTACAAAAATTTTGCCTCCTACAGTAGTGCAAAAATCTCTCCCTTTGTAGAAAATTCCCTCCCCAAGTTTCAGATTTGGAACCCCCCCTCCCCAATTCAACAAAAGTCATATTTATAATTACAAAAGATAATTGAAATGAGAGTTGTTGGATAAATAAAATTTTCTCCAACAATTTTGATTGGCCAAAAAAAAATTCCTCTCTTGCTAGAGCAATTCCCTTTATCCAAGTCTTCTCTTCCTCATCTCCCAAACTAATTTCTTGCCAAAAACCATTCAAAAGTGAATTAAATTGCAAATCAAAACCAAAAATACCAAATTTGGGAAAACAAACATCTCCAACCAAAATTTAATTAATTAATTAAATAAAAAAATATGATATTACCATTTCTTCTTTTAAATGTCTTGTTTATCAAAGAGAACATAAATGAATGGATCTGCAATCAATAGAGGCTTTGTGAAAATGAAATGCAAAAACAAAGCTCAGAAAATTAGTTTTTGTTACAAATTTGGAGATTGATTTTCTGCTAAATTTTAGACTCATTTATTTACCAAATATGGTCATGCAACTACTTCATAATTATTCTCCATGATTTTATATATCTAACGAGTCATCCCGGACCTCATTTGGCCAAGTAAAACTCAACTTATGAGTTTCCAAAGTTGAAGTGT
Organism: Pinus taeda; assembly: GCA_000404065.3. Lineage (NCBI taxonomy): Eukaryota > Viridiplantae > Streptophyta > Pinopsida > Pinales > Pinaceae > Pinus > Pinus taeda. The sequence goes on from APFE030489495.1 coordinate 16,250, forward strand.
CAAAATTGCCAGAATTATGGAAAAATATTAATTAAAAATTCTAATTTTTAATTAACTATACAATTAAAGTTAATTAATTATTAATAATTATCACTATTAATTAAATATATACATATTAATTAATTTACAAATTAAATATATTAAATTAATTAAAGGTCAATCAAATCAAATTAATAATATATTACATTTCTATCTACACAAGTCAGGTTAATAGCCAACAAGTAACATGTTGAATAGCATATTGAATCATATTAAAGCCTAGGAGATGTTAGGCATATCAGAGTAAATAAATATCAGAGTGTTTAATTAATTAGTTTCTGATGTGAATTAAATCTTGGGATATATCGCCTATCTATTACTCATAGGTTATCGGAATCCCATAGGCTTGGAGTATCAGATGTCCTTTTTAATAATCCCCAATATTTTGAATGTTCTGATATTGCAATATCAAATTTGTCGAAGAAAACATGTGCTGAAAATGTATCAAGGTATGTATCAGGGTTTATTAATATTGCATGTTTTTTAAATGGACCTTTATATGTACCTATATGCCAAAGTGTCGGGAACCATCGAGGAATATATATATATATATATATAATATATATATATATATTATATATATATATAGTAGCATTGAAAATTTAGCCATATTAGAAGTTTTTTTTGTAAGAAGATCGATATAATGTTCCGATATGAATATGCAAATACGAATTATATCGAATGATGAGTCTGAGTATTGCAACATGAATGTTGCAACTCCCAAGGCTACCAACTCAACTTATTAACTTAGGGTTCGTACAAAATTAAGAGGTGTCGATATTATATATGCATCATACAATGTGTCATTATTTTGTTGATCTGATCAAATGGAGTGAAGATCATGAAATCAAAGGCTAAACTAATTGCAGAAATAGAAATGTTTCTTTGAAAATAAACCAATCCTATGCAAGAACAACAATTTGTAATTGAAATCCCAAGAGAATAAATTCAAAGAAATAGGCCTAACCTACTTTGTAAAAAGGCAAGTCCTGAGTGCTGTTTAATCTTCCCTAATCATGGATTTATAGCCTAGGTGTCATTATTAAAGCCTAAGAGACAAAACCAAGCTTTTGGAGAAAATATGGTCAAGTTTACACATGCTACATGAGTGTTACAGGAGGTTGCTATAGTGAAAACAAAATTTCTATAGGATGAGATAATTCACCGAATGACCAAGTAAATCAAATGAAAATGGGATGGGAATTTTTTTTATTAATTGGGATGTATTAAGACTCCATTCCAAGTGGAATCACTCCAAAATACCTCTGTTAACACATGTTAAAAAATAGCACAAAATTATTAAAAACTAGAAATTCAAGAACTAATGAGTTAGTTAACCTATCAAATTCCTAACTTAATCAATTGTTAATGAATTGGGGTGAAAACAATTATTAACTTGAATTTTTTTATGACCTAATACAAGTGGAATGAACTCAACTGAAACTCATTAACATGTTATAAAAAATAGCAAAAAATTAATACATTTTGCTACAAGGGACTTCCAAAATTCTAGATTTGTGAACTAATAAACCAATCCAAGTTGCTCAATGACGAATATGAATTTTAAAAGCTATTGTAAGGATGCATAATGTTTGTGACTCTATAAATAACTTGTAAAATAATTCACTTCAATAATTTAACCCAATCCTATAGCAAAAGAAGCATCAATACTAAATGTAGAAATAGGAAAAACAAGAATAAGAGATGCATGTGAATAAAAAGTGAAAAGAAAAAAGTCAAATTGTGAAAAAGGTTATGAGGCTCCTGGTATGGCCAAGCCCAAGGATACTCAGAGTACTATGAAGTAGAACAAGATTTAGAAGTTAAAGACACCAATCTTCATTATTTGAATCAATCCAAGTACATCCTTACTAGAAATGAAAGTGGAGCTGCAAAAATACAAATTTTATCCACAAGAAGACTAATAAATACATGCCTATAAAAGAAAATTCAAATTGCTACTTATAAAAAATGATGAGGTAATATTATCCTTTAAAGGAGGAAGCTTTCCTCTCCAAAATCCCTCAAATAGTGGATCTGATTCCCAACACTAGGAGTCTAGATTAAATGATAGGGAACACATTCCTATATTTTCTCAATCACTATCTAGAATTTGTCAATGATTTCATGGTATTTTATTCATTTATTATCCAATATTTATCCTCATGTAGTAGGGAGAAAATCTCTAAATTATCTCATCCTCCAAATGTTCATAATCTGCCCAATATTCTACAAAAATAAATAATATTGAGCACAAATATGTTATTATTTCTAAACCTTCCCAATAAACATATTAAAGTTAAAAATATGACATCTAATGCAAAAAAGAGAGGTTTAATGTGTTGAAGGATGGTTAGATGGGCCTTAATTTATGTCTAATTTAGAGGCCCATCATCGAAGGTTTTATATGTTAAACATATTGGAATATCAGGCCATCAAGAGTTTGAAATATCCTAAGTTTTTTTTTGTTAAAATTCCAATAAGCTTGAGGTTCGAGGTTCCGAAATCAACCCTGCCGAGAGTTGTGAAGTAGTATTGAGGGTCGAGATGTTTATTATATCGGAGAATTTTGATATTGTAAGTTTTTTATAGAAAGAGGCCCAAATTTTCCTAACACTCTATATGAGATTAGTGGAAGTGAGGGATATCATAAGCTTTTTCATATTGGAAATCTCGATAATGTGTCAAGGGCTTGGCCATGGTGGTTCTATTGAATGGCTAATTTGAATATAATAAATCAATAAAAAAATTGATAAAATTGAATAATTACATTAATATCAGTTAATAATAATAATATACATTTTGTACATTTTTTAGATCTCGCAATAAAATCATCAAACTTCGGCGAAGTCCCATTTGCAAATCGTGTAACCAAATGAGATGAAATGAGAACTGGTGGAAATCTTGCAAAAAATTGAATGTAATGAAGTAAACAAAATAAAAATATGAAGAAAATAAAAATATGGCTAAATTGTAGGACACTTAACCAAAAGAAAATGTTAAAAGGAAATTTAGCCAAAAAATTATGGAAAGAATCCCCATTATTTGAAATAAATAAGTAAAAAATGGGAGGGTTGAGTTTTCACCTCAACACGACCCTAGTAGCAGATAGTTTTGTGATCCTCTGAAGGTCCACCGCATGTATTGGGTACTCCTTATCGATCCACAATCATCCTCCATGCATTCGATTGATAAGAAGCTTGGTACACTGCATGGTTGCACCTGTCGTCCCAAACACAAGAAGACTCCTCAGGTTTAGAAACATCGACCGTTGGATCCCCCTGAAATCATCTGTAACCTTGATGCATTGACTTCCATCAGTCTTGATCACTGGTTCGGTGTAGACTTCTCACTTCAACATTGAAATTAGAAGGAGTCTGATAGGTCGTTGTTGACGAGCACTACCTTATCATATTTATTGTATAGAGGTTCTATATTTACAGTTCTTTCATCGAATTCAACCTTTGAGACAGAGATCACAGTCTTCATAATTGTGTTATATCGACACTGATATACACAAATCACAAGGGGCTTGAACTTGTTCTTTACATAGCGGGAATTAGGAACAGACTCTAAACTTCGCAACTCTTCCACATCGGCTCTCGACTCTGAGAAACTTATCATAACCATGCAGATTAAGTAGAAAAGCTTGATACAACATTTTTTACTAGACCACCTAACTAGTTACTATGGAACCTTTCCCTATTTATTCTCAATCATGCTACCACTGTTGACGGTTGAGTTGGACCTAACTCGGATGATGCAAATATGAAAAAGGAAAGGTGGAGTTGATGGGTAATTATGGCGTCGTGATGGGAGGCGCTTAGGAATTAATGATGGGTGTTATGGGAAATATTTAACAAAAATTTGAGTTGACACTGGAAATTATTTCCTAATTATTACGAATATGACACATAACACGTGTGGCCCTCCCCCGATCACAATCCATTACGGTGTGGTGGAAATATCTCTGCAACTGGAAGAGACCTGGCAAATATTTTAGGATAACCTCAAATGAAATTGTTGACCAACCAATCTAACAGACACAACTAATACATTACAAAGAACTAAATGAATTTACCTAATCCTACCTATAATCTCCTTTTGAAGATGTATCAATTTGGAATGGAATTGTTTGATCCCTAGAAGGGTTTTAGGCATGCGCCATTCATCCATCCTGGAAGTAGAACACAATCTAGTTGCACAAGACTGAACACACATAATTCCTTCACTTCGGCAACAATAAAAGGTCCTAACCAATGCATTTGTCGCTTCCAGAGAAACTTCAAGAATTTTCTATCATATAGCAGAAGAGTCCTCCTATCGTAAATTATTTTCGCTTAATATGCCTATCATGCCATGCCTTATGCCTATGCTTTTCGACTGTTTGATGGAAATCTACCATGAACCTAGCCTGATCCAGTTATGAAAGTTCCTCCAACCTCTTCAGAATTGACTCTTCCTCTGTCTTATGAGTGGCCTATGCAATGAAAAGGATGGGAATAGGAATTTGGCAGGTATGACGACCTCTCATCCATATACTAGCTAGAAAGGTGCATGCTTGTGTAAGCGTTTAACAATTGTGTGATAGGCACACAGAGTCGTTGGCACCCTCTCATCCCAATCATCCCTGTTGGTTGATCATATCTTGGTCAGGTCCCTTTCCAAGATCTTATTAAAAGCCTCCATTGTACCATTTTCTTGAGGATGATACAGGATGCTCCTATGGTGTTGTATTATAAAGTTATGAAGTAATAAGGAAATTGTTTTATTTATGAAATGGGTCCCCTGATCACTAGTAAGGCTCAAGGGGCACCCAAATTTGGTGATGATATTCAAAAAAAGAAATCTGGTAGCAGTATTCGCAATACAATCCCTAACTGATGCATCCTCCTCCCATCTGGTAAGGTACTTAGTGGCATTGATGATGTATCTGGCATGGGATTGGCATGCCAATGGATTGATAGGTCTTATAAAGTTGATTTCCCATTTATCAAATATTTGTAGTGCTCATACTGGTTGCAAGGGCATTTCATCTAGGTTTGATGGTTTCCCAACCCTTTGGAAAACATCACACCTTTAAGAATATTCCTTCACATCCCTGAAAACCATGGGTTGCGAGTTCCCTACCTGTAGTGCTTTCCTTGCAATGTCCTTTCCCTCAAGATGGCCTCCCACAACCCCTGAATGACACTCCCACAATACATCCTATATCTCATGGTTGAGGACGCATCTAAGCAACACTTGATCAAGGCCCAATTTGTACAGTTGTCTTGTAATCAATTGATAATATGCAGCTCCGATGACCATATGCCTCCATTTTGTTGTTGCGTATTCCTTTGTGTATTTTCCTATAGCTATAAATTTTTCTATATCCTCCAAGTGGTCTAGTACCACTTCAATTCAAAATATATTGGTGTCCAATAGTTGATCATCAACGTATCCTCCACTTTCACCTGACTCTGGCAACAAGAGGTGATCGAGCCCCATATTTAGTCGGCCTAGCTTAAAAATTACTTCAAATGTGAATTCTTGGCATAATAGAAGGAATCTACAAATCCTACCCTCAAGTATGGGTTTGTTCACTAAATACTTCAAAGCAGAATGATCAGTGAAAAACTTGAACGGATCTCCCAGCAGGTAATGTTAGAACCTTTGAAGTGAATACGTCATCACAAGCGCCTCATGCTTGGTTGTGGTATAGTTTTTCTTTGTCATAGATAAATTTATTCTAGTGAAGTAAATGGGGTTATCAAGGTTTCCCTCCCCGGGCTAAGCCAAGACAACTCCTAGTGTAATACATGAGGTATCAATGTGAACATGAAATTGTTTGTTCCAATCTAGATAAACTAGGATCGGTGCACTTTCCAACTTCTCTTTTAGTATATTAAGTGTAGCATCACATTCTTCTGACTACATGAACTACTCAACTTTCTTTAACAACTTCTCCATTAGTGCAGAAATCGAGGCATAGTTGTGGATGAACGTCCTGTAGTACCTTGTGTGGCCCAAGGTGAACCTGAGTTGTTTAACACATATGGGTGGATCCATGTTCACGATCATTGTAACTTTAGCGGGGTATACGCACACTCCTTCCTTTCATACTATATGGATGAAGATCATTCCAAAGAGGACTACAAATATGCACTTCTTCAAGTTCATTGAGATTTGTAGTTGTCTACATTGATCAAACATGATTCTAAGCAAAATGGTGTTTCTTCAACAAACTATAAACTTTCCAATCAACCATATAAACTTCTAGGAACCTGTGGATCTAATCTCTAAAAGAAGCAATCACAATCCTTGATAACACCACAGGTGCATTCTTGAGTTCAAATGGCATAACATGGTAGGCATAGGACCCCCATTCCATAGTAAATGTGGTTTTCTTCTTATCCTCCTCTGCAATCTTAAATTGATGATAGTTGGAGAATCCATTTGTAAAATAATAGGCTTCATTCCCTGCCACATTGTCTAAAACTTCATCACTGAACAGAGTGGGAAAAGGATCATGCACATAGGAATTGTTTAGAATATGGTAGTGCACACAAACCCTTATTTTTGTAGCATCCTTCTTATTTTGTATAATGATTAGGCTTACCCACTCTGCTTCATCAATTGGGAATATAATCCCTACTACTAACATCTTAGCTATCTCTTTTTTCAATTTCTCATTAACTCTCTGGTTTAGTCGATATGGTCGATGCTTCACTATTTTTGCATTTGGTTTAAGCATGATTTTCATCTCCACTAACTGCCCCTTAATCCCCTTCAACTATGCAACAGAAGAGGGGAAAAATCTTTGTATTCTTTCAAGAGATCAAATATCTCTCTTGTAGTCTACTCGTCCTAGTAATCTCGAATTGAGGCCAACTTCAGCTTGTCATCAGTCCAGATCTTATGTTTTCACAAATTCAAGGGGAGTAAGTGTGGAGAATCGATCACAGGCCCATCCTTGATGTCATGTTCCTCCTCAGTTTCATTAAATTCTAGATGTCATAATTCCTCCAGATCATCTTCGTCTAGTTCTTTGTCCACCTTCCCACAGGCTAAACCTCATGATATCTATATTCATATATATGCTCTAGAGTGCTCTGATCTATGCACCCCTCCATCAGCTGGCCTTTTTTAAGAAGAACTCGTTTGACGGCCTACAATTCCTCGGCCAGCCTTTCGTCGCTTTCTGAGAAGGAAACATTGTTGAAAAAATGATCATCCAGGTGATCTGTGTTTCTAGTTTATCTCCTTGTTTCTTTTTTTGCATGCCATGCTTTTAGAAAGGTCCTCAGGGTGTGTATTAAACCATTCACCCACAACTCCTTTGCAACTCCTTCCCTGTTCCATCTGCCCTCACATTCTTGGAAATGTTTTCGAGGGTCAGATTCCCCCATGTACTTCACAAAATTCTGAGGGTACTCCTCTAACTGTTGAAATCTGACTTCCATTGAAGTTTTGATCTTCTCCCATTCTATGATGTGGTGGTGGTGAACGCCCCACCCCATTTCCAGTGTTGCTTGTAATGTGAAATTTAGTAGAGGCACTTTGTGTTCTTCAATAATAGTTGTGTCAACCCTATTGATAAAAGAATTAATTGAATCTATACCATTGAAAATAGGGAATTCTCATACCTCAGTGTCGATGCATTTGGTCCAACGGATTGTGGCGCAACTCCTAGCGTTGATTTCGTATCCACCCTACTACCAATCATTCCAAGTTACCTCAAATCCAACCTCTAAAATTTGAATTCTCCACCAGATGATGGACCCTTTTTCCATTGGGTTGATGTAATACTCCCTTCTTCATGTTGCTAGTCGATACAGTTGATCCAACAATTATGGCTCTTCCCTGACGTATGTTGGTTCTGTGAACCTTGGCCTTTGATAAGGGTCTATGGGTTGGATCACTCTAACCCCTTCTACTTCAAAATTCATCAATTCCTTATTTAAATCAATTATGGTGTAGTCCTCAAAAGTCTAGTCTATCCCAAGCAATGCTAGGTAGCGGTGCTTATCCCTCATGATGTCTATAACTTCAAAGTATGCATAGTTCTTCACCCATGATATATTGACTTCCACGTCTTCCAGTCAGCTGACCAAGAGGATACAATATTGATTTTCCATATGTAACTATATTGGTGAAAACGATAGCTTAGGTATTCCCAAGTATTCCCAAGTCTTTCTCAGAAAAATGTTGACATCGGAATCTAGATCCAACATGGTGTCCTTAATTTGGAAACCCGCAATCTAAGAATCAATCAAGAAATCCCTTCCCATTCTCTTCTTGTTCCTTTGCAACCTCCTAGAGTGTCTTTCAGGTAGGTTGGAAAAGACGATTTATCCCTCAGCCACCCCATCCTTGATAGAATATTTCAGAATTTTCCACAAATATCCTAACATTTGATTGTCATTCACGATTTGCAGAAATAATTTGAACCATTCTTCTATGGGTCAAGCGTTGGGTTGTAGTGGATCTAGACTCCTAGATTTAAGGGATCTTGGGTGCTCCTCTCGCAACCCTCTTCCTAGTGTTAATTTTTTGAAAGTCTTTGTGGCTTCTTTGTAATATTTCTTTTGTTGTTCAAGGTCATATGAGCACTTTGGTGAAGTCGGTCTTGTAATATTGGGTTATCCAGTGGCTCCTATGTCAGCTCCAATATTTTTTACTCTGTAGGTGTCTATGTTGATGTTTGATATGGGTGTTTTCTTTGACAACCTTGGTTTTGCATTGGTTAAGTTTCCCCCCAAATGTCGGTTGTGTTCCTCCCATCTAGAAATCAACTCTAGATAGTCCTCTATTGCATATGTGTTATTCTTGCACTGAGAGCACCATGGTCTTCTAGGTAGTGGGAAATATCATGAAGCATGCCCTTATTGATCACAATTATAACAAAAAATTGGACCTCTACCTCTTGTCCTACATGCTCTTTCCTCCTCCTCCTCCTCCTCCTCTAGGAGTCTCATTAATTCGGAAGGTTGATCAATGCAATCGATCAGCTAGGGCATATAGTACGCTACAATGATAAATATGGTGAGTTATTTAAGAACATAATTCACAAACGTGTTGTTTGGAACATTGGATAATTTTTGTAGGATAAGACAAAGACGAGGGGGATTCCCATATCCTCTCCATATCTCACAGTAGTCATTTTGTGTTGAATTTTATTGATTTGAGAATACATGAAATTGGTTGTGTCCTGTTTACAATCCTTCCATCCCTATATGCGCAACTCCTACAGTGGGTGTAGATCCAAGTGGTCCCACTGCTGTAGGTGTAACATTTAGGCCTCGTAATCTTGGGAATTCCATATCAACATGACCTTCTACTAGATAGTTAGTACACCATACATTTGGTCATGCCAGCCATGTCGGTTGCAGATCCCTCAACTTCTCTGTCAGTTTC
>APFE030489495.1:30733-74354 GCA_000404065.3 Pinus taeda
TCACTTGCTCCAAAGCATCTTACAGTGCGTCAATTTTATATTGATTTAGTGGTGTGTGGGTAAGGGGCAATAATGCTTTAATGAACCATTCTCATTGATGATTTGGATCTATCAGGTAGCACAATTTACCAATCGCATCCTTGAGTCTTTGCATCAACTCCCATGTAGTCTCTCCTTCCTACTGATTTATCTACCATAGTTCGAACAACCCTTGCTAATTGGTTTGGGGAAGCTTAAAATACCACACAAATTCCATCTTGAAATCATCTATAGTTATATTCTAGTGTAGTTCTAACCACTTTATGAACCATCTCAATGTTGTTTCTGTGACAATGGTTTGGAATTCAATTAAATTTACATCATCAAGTGTGTGGCGAGCCCTCCAAATGGCTTCGCACAGATACCAATGTTTCTCTACATCATCATTCCCTTTACCAGAGAACTCAGGATACCTGGTGAATGATCCCACCATATTTGACTGAACATGTGAGAGGAGGATAAATCCCCACAACCAAGGCTGCAAGGATCCCTGCAATTTTCTACCATTGTTACTAGTTTCGCTGCTACTAGCATTATGTTTGTAGTTAGCATGCACACTGGGAACTCTTATAGTTTTGATTAAATTAGATCAATATTTATTAGGATTATGATAGAGTACTAGGGGAAGGTTGGGGGAGATACTACCTGAGCTTTGGGGAGAAAAATAGTTACTTCCATTGGATGCATCATTTTCCACAAATATTCTCCTTATAGAAAAGTGCACATCATCATCTAGGCCTTCCTTGGAGCCTAGGTGGCCCATTCAAGCTAATGTTTCCATTTCTACTAGCAGGGGTGGGTCCCTATCACCTTCCTGACCCACAGTCGTTATGGTCATCTCTGCTTTTCTTGTTGGACCAACTTTCACACTTTATTCCTCTTCCATATCTCTTAACACCACTCCTTCTTGGTGTAAACTCTTCTTCCGCCTCTTAATTTTCTATAAAGCCCTCTCTCGCCATTTCTTGGTTATCTACGCTCTCCTTTGCACCCTTAGATCCCTCGACTTTCGAAAGTCATCTGCATCCATTCTTGTGACATTCTCATAGTCCCCCACTTAGTAGCATCCCTCTCTTTAAGTTCTTCCCCGAATATTAGGTAATTAAGCTGCCATGTTCGAGTTTTGGAATACCAACAAGTTCTCCTCCACCATTAGAATCCTAACCCACAACAAAATTTACTTCGATAGTATTCCTCTCAATCCCAACCTAAATGTGGCTTCAAATTTAGAAAAGTATCGATGAATCTATGTTTTGAACTCGATAATGTATCCCTCTAGCATGGTTTGCAACCAGAAATCCATAGCTCATGTTAGATTTGTGTCAAGGTGATGTAGCTCGATAAGATCTGTTTGATTCCAGGCGTGACAATATGGGTTTTTTCCTCTAGTTTTTCCTTTTACTTGTAAGATCTACAACCAGTTGTAAAGATCCTCTGGAAACTTGCCCCAGAATATTTCGTATCGATCGTTAGTCAGTTTCGAGTATAGGATATCTTCTTCAACTTCCCTACACCTCGTCAATGGAGTTGAGCTTGTTGGGATACGAACCAGTCCACTTTCTTGTGCCACTAGTCTGTCAAATCCTTCTTAAATATCCTCAATACCATATTCCAAACCCATTTTTGAAATTTCAGGGTCTTGACAATAGAACCATATGTTGGCGTAAAACAATCAACAGGGTTGAGAACCTGAGTTCGGGCACAGGGACCAACAAAGCTCTGTTTTAGTCTAGCAAAATGGCAACATTTTCACCTTACCCAAAAAGGATAAGGAGTCTCACCTAAGGCATGTCGTGACCTTAGTTATATGGGGTTTGAAGTCCATTACCAAGGAGAGATCACAGGAGGAACATATAGGTCAAGGAGTCAAACCATATCAATCATACAACTTAGTCACAATAGATCATGAACATGTAGAAGAGAAATTTGACACATATATGATTCTATTAAAAACATTTAATAAGCCATATAACCTTTCACGCACTACATAGATATCCCAACAAAATCCCTTTTCTATTAATTCATATGGCAATAAAATTGGCTCAAGAGCCTCATATCAACATACAAATATATCGTAAGAGATTGATGCATAACCACATCAACAAATATAATGTGGCTCAACTAGCTCCACAACAACAATTCGGTACCTTCTCTCCCCTCTCTTTGTTAGGTCCCTATACTACTAGCGTAACCCCTTATTGTTATTATTGAAACCCCCTTATTATATTGTTATGCCCATGTAGTCCCCATATTGTTATTATTGTTCCCATAGAAGCTCACTATTGTTACTGTTGTGCCCTTAAATTATTATTGTTATGTTAGCTCTGATTATATTATGACCCCTTAAAACCCCTTATATTAGAAAGGAGTCTTGTCATTTGTATCATCCAAGAATTGTTCATTTGTGTAATGTAAAGGAGGTTTCCCCCTCAAAGAGGCTGATTTCTAAGGCATTGATCTATCTTTTCTATATTTTTGTGAGCTGGTTTCATAGCATTTGGTATCAGAGTTTTGGATTCTAGGGTTTTGCTGCTTCAAAATAGATCATCGTGGAATTTTCGCTATAACTTTGTTTATATGACGTTTCAGAAGCTTTAAAAAAAAAAATTTGAGAATAAATCACACTGAATCGCGGGTCTGAATTTCAGATCTTATGTCGCTACATTTTCAGATATATGATCCCAGAAAGTTAGGGTTTTTGGAATATCCCGAATTACATCCCAAATGGGTGACCTTGGAAAAATCGTCATAACTATCTCTTTGAGTATCTGATTCAAATTTCATAAAAAGTGACAAAAAGTAGACGGACTTTAGTTGTTGGATATCATTTTCAAAACCTAAGGTCGAAACAGTGACATGTGGCACGTCACACAAGTTCACTCTACTGAACTAGTCTATAATTAGGTCATCTCGGGAGATTGGGCATAATGCTTTCTTTGGGAATCCAATTGTGATTAGACTTAACAGTTAGAAAGAAGACTCTAAGGGATATCACAGGCCAAAATTTCAGAACTTAATGATCCAAAATTATAGAGTTACAGTCATTTCAAGATCGAACTCTTAAAATCAAGAAAAATCGATATGAGGAATTTTGATGGCAAGGATCCGGTAAATTGGATACTACATATGGAGCAATATTTTGATCTACATGAGGTGAAATTTTTACAAAAGGTGTGTATTTCATCTTTATATTTAGAACCGAATCATGTTTTATGGTATAAAGGGCTTTGTTCTCATAAACCACGTGTCATGTGGTCAATTTTTATGGAGGAAATGGTAGCACATTATGAGGATACAAAGAGCAACACCTTCTTTAGCCAATTGATAAATCTCAAACAAAAGGGTTCAGTGGCAGAGCACATTGAGGACTTTCAAAAATTGAATATAAGGGTAAATGATATTCCAGAGAAGTAGAGGATTGATGTCTTCATAGGGACTTTAAAGGATTAACATTCAAACATGACGTTTCATCTTTGGGAACTTGATTCGTTGGAGAAGGCATTCAGTGGAAAGAACAAATTGAAAGGAAAATTTTATTGGAAACAAGAATCTTAACCACTCGACAATATAAGATGGAGTGTTGTTGCTCCTAAGCCTTTCCACAACCTACCCAAGTTTGACACCACAACAATTGGAAGAAAAAGGAGGGAAAAATGACCTTTGTTACAGTTGTGATATCAATACACTAAAGGTCATTAAGTGTGCCGAGAAAGAAATTATTTTACATTGATTATGGAGAGGGAAGAAAAGGATCAAGAAACATCAAAAGAAGAGGATATACACTAGGAACCAACCCCAGAGAAATAAGAAATGAATCCGACCATATCTTGTAATGCATTGGCAGGAATTACCACTCCTCAAACTCTCAATATATAAAGACATCTCAAGAAGAAAAAGGTTCAAGTGAAAGATCACATCGAGCACCAAGAATGAATCTGACCATATCTTGTAATGCATTGGTAGGAATTACCACTGCTCAAACTCTCAAGATAGAAGGACATATCAAGAATAAAAAGGTTCAAGAAGTGAAAGATCACATCGAGCATCAACAACAAGTTCTTCAACTTTTAAAGGATAGCCCCACTTTGGTGCAAAATCGAATAAAACAACAGGCAATTCAACATCACACTGAAAGAAGTTTTGATGTAGGTGATTGGGTATTTTTACAGCTACAGCCATAAAAATAAATGTCCCTCAAACAAGCTAAGAAGGATAATAAATTATCACCAAATTACTATGATCCTTACAAGGTGATGCAAAATATTGGTACTATGGCTTACAAATTGGAGCTTCCTACATATTCTTCATTTCCCCTAGTTTTCCATGTTTCATGCTTAAAGAAGGTTATAGGTGACAAGCTCCCAATTCAAAAAATATTATCGGAACTTGACAAGGATGGAGAAATCATATTGTAACTTGAAGCAGTCACAGAAAAAATAACCTGACAGCTACGAAATCGATCAATTACAGAGTATCTTATCAAGTGGAAGAACTTAACCACTGAATATTCCACATGGGAGGATGAGAATTTTATACAAAAGCATCCATAACTACTCAAACATTGAGGACAAAAATTTTTGAAGGAGAGGGACATGTTAGGTCCCTATACTACTAGCGTAACCCCTTATTGTTATTAGTGCAACCCCCTTATTATATTGTTGCGCCCATGTAGTCCCCATATTGTTATTATTGTTTCCATAGAAGCCCACTATTGTTATTGTTGTGCCCTTACATTATTATCATTATGTTGGCTTCGATTATATTATGACCCCTTAGAATCCTATATATAGAAAGGAGATCTTGTAATTTGTATCATCCAATAATTGTTCATTTGTGTAATGTAAAGGAGGTTGCTCCCTTGAAGAGGTTGATTTCTGATGTGTTGATCTATCTTTTCTATATTTTTGTGAGTTGGTTTCAGAACACTCTTTTCCCCACACCCTTCCTTATATTTATGCCCATGCTTAGAGTACCTGATCTTTCTTGGAGACTCCACCTTCTTTCTTGCTTGTCTACTTTTGTTTCTTGGATTTCATTATTCTTCTTCACTCCATTCTGGTTGCCTTCCTCTTCTATTCATCCACAATTGATAGTTCTCTACGAGTTCCTTCCTTCTTGTCAATTGTCTCCCTTACAACTTTCCAACAACTATCTTTGCAAAATATCATCATCCTTTCGTCCTGTCATCAACGTTCTTTGGCTCCTCAAAGCAAAGGATCCAACAAGCTCTACCTATCACCTGTTCTAAAGATTTGATATAGATGATTTTGATGGGTTTGATATTAGTTTTTATCTGATAGCAATGATTCATGTAAGGCTAATCATATTGCGTTAGTAAAATGTTATGTTTTTAGAGAGCATTGTATGAAGCAAGCTCCTTGATCTTGATGTGTATGCATTGATAGTTATCTGGTGAAGCCAGGATGATGTGTTGATCCAAACCTCTACTTCCTAAGTGTTCCAAGGTATGATTTTGGTTTTGGTTTTATATACTAATGATCTACACTTGACAGGTAATGAGCCTTTGATGATCTAAGTAAGAGGGAGATGGCTTCTGAAGCCCAAAATACTAAATCATGGCATGATGAATTGATTTTTGAAGTTGGGAAAAGATAATCTATATTGTGAATCTATTGAAGAAGTATTGGAAAGTGGAAATGTAAATCCTTGGACACTCCGATTGAATTTCAAGAAGTTGTGAAGAGATATTGTTGAAATCAACTTGGAAACTGACAGTTGATTGAATCATTGATGTTCTGTTTTGAAATCTTATCCATATATATACAGGATGTGCATAGAACTTAAGTGAATTCATGATTGAAACACTTCAACTACTTTGAGTTTCCATCAAGCATCCTTTGATATTCTTGCATAGGATGATCAATTTTGTTCTGAGATATTAATTCTATGGTATGATATATTCCATCATGTTTTTGGATGATAGGTTCGTAGCACAACCAAAATTGAATACGACGTTGCTAGCATGAAAATCTATGTGGCAAGATGAAGAAGATCCTTGGAAAACCATCTAAGGATGATCTGGATATGACATGGAATCGATTGGCGGAGAATCCCTCATATAGATGGGACTGAGTTATCTTCATATATTGAGATAGTGTTGTTGTACGAGACAAGCTCAATCTTGTGGTTAACACCTACTTGAGAGGGAGGATGAATATGGTATCCTTTTTGTGATATATGTGTGTGTGTGAATTTTTATGTTCTAATATGATATTTGATTTGATTTCATGCATGAATAGGAGACTGCTACTATTTCTACATTATGATCAAGTTGATACCTCATATGAACATAATGATTGACAGAGAGCATCATTGATTGAGGACACTAAGTAAGCTCCCCCTACCCCCCCCGTCTAAGCTCCCAAGGTGAGGAATAGAGATAGAGGGCTCATGGGGTTGAGGGAACTATGGACAATAGGGTGTCACACCTATCTATTACCCTTAGGGTTGGAGTGGTACCTCACCTTATCTTGGTCTTTGCACAGTATACCCCAGTTGGCATCATACCCACAAGCAAGGTTTGTTGGGATTGGCCCTCCCTATCTAGCAAATGGGCTGAGGAGGCTTGGAGGCATATGATCCTTACCTCTTGTTAAGTCGAGTATCTCGTCCAATATCGAATTATGATGCAAGTGTTCTACCACATGATTCTCAATGGCCATTTTTGGGAAGATAAGTAGGCAATATGATGGGTTGAATAGTAGATTCCCTATATCACCTATTCCTTGATATGGGGTTGTACTAGTAGCTCCCCCATGAGATTCCAAGTTGAGATATGCTCCTTGATATGGTTCCAGGTTGAGATTTTCTCCCTGATGATATGCTCTCTGATGATGATGTGGGTCGTAGATCTAACTCGACTATATTTCCAAGTAGTAGCCCACTAACATAGATTTTGGGTAGTAGCTCGATGGACAAAGGGTGGTAGACTGAGCTCCCCTTCGATGTCAAAATTCTTCTTCTTTTAGATTCAATAATATTTAGCATATGAGAAGGGACAATCAAGAGATCATCATGAATGAGAAATATATGAATTGATATGATCAATGATGATACGAAATGATGAGATACTTGAGATTGGATATGATTTGGTGATAGGATACACATTACATGATGCAGGTGGAATTCTCCCTAGTTGAGAGGGAGTGTTAAAATATGAAATTGCGGTCAAATTCCACTTTGTATAGCACACTTGATGGAGATAATGATTGGATTGAATTCTTGTTTGCAAGAGTACCAAAATCGACCTAAATATCACTCAAATTAGATAAGGAAAGTGTACTTATGAAGAAAAGCTCACATGTGCATATTTGATAAGGTCGACTTTAAAGAAAAGTGGACCACCTTGGAAGGCTATAAATACAAGTGACCTCTACCTCAGCTATAAACAATAATTAGCCACTCTTTTATATTTCTTTTGGCTCGCACAAGTATGAGGCTCATTTGCAGAGAAATAGGTTCGCTCTGAGGTAAAATTGTAGGGTTTGAAGCTCACATTTGAGATCTAGGGTTTTGGGCCGCGGTCATAGGCACAACACAGAAGGATCCAAACCACAATCACTCCCACATAGGCTCATGCATTCAACTGGAGCCTTATATTTATTGAAAATAGCAACAAGAAATGCTAAAAATAGCACTACTATAAATAGAATTTCGGGATACATTCCAATTTTAGTTAGTCCTTGAACTAAAATTGAGAATTAAAATTCAAAATTGATTTTAGCAATTGTTTGAAAAATAATTAATTAATTCATCTTGAGTTAGTTATTTGGAGAAAATCAAACATGAAGTCTATGTGAAGACATGCAACAGTTTCCCCTTTGATTGAGGAAATTATCCCTCGATTAAGGAGATCAAGATGAGTTGTACTTTGAGTTGTAATTAGTTAGCTTAGTTAATTGAGTTAAGTCCAGTTAGATTAGTTCCTACAGTTTGTGGAGCTGATTGTGAGTTTAGTTAGTTAATTCATGCATGCATGTAACTGCTGCACTTCAGATAATTGAATATTCTCTCATAAATAACTCATGCATGCCAATTCAGTTAGAGACCCAGTTGAGATGAGATGATGGGATAGTGTACTATTAGTTGCAGGAATATTCCATTGACGATATCTCTTGCATGTAGAAGGAATTCATTCCTTGGAGATTGCACAGTTACTTTTGAGTTTGGTGAGTTGTGTGAGAGGTTAATTCACACAAGTGGCAGCAAAAGGACACAGGAGAAACTATGCAAGGAAATAGGAGGCTTGGAGGACTAGAGGAAGGCATATGTTATGTCTATTTAGTCTATGAGCAGCATTGAGGGATTGTACTGAGAGGTGAATAGCTTGTGAGCTAAAGCTTTATGTAATCTAGACATATTTCCACTTGTATGATATTATAGAGATTGGGGTTTTTAGTTGAGGCTTTCCCCGGAGTATTCTTCTGTGTTCATGTGTGATTGATTTCTCATTCTCTGTTATATGTGTTCTATTTGATCTTTCTCATAATCGATTAAGCTTCTGCAAGTTTTTTTGTAGAAGTAGATAAAGTATTTTGATTTAGTATATTGCATTATTTGGTGATTTACAATGAGAAATTCTACACTAGTCGCACAAACAACTCACTATGCATGCGACTAGGAGTTACGGTTTCTAGATCTGACTCCAGTCACTCGCGTGTCAGGCTTAACGGAGTGACTGGGTAGTTATAGTCACTCGTCTAACTCCTCCTTTGTGCAATCAAGACCTAAAATATTAAATCGTGGTCTTCCAAAAAGTTCACTCAGTGACTGCAAGGTTCGACAGTTGACTATAGACAGTGACAGTTTATTACAGACCCCAGAATCAGATTTTTTCTTATATGCATTGTTGGGTTCATTTCATGGATATTGTAGTTGTTTTGTTGGTTAGTTGCATATATGAAGATATGGATCGTTATACTCTCTTTTGCTAAATCATTTGATGAAAATCTACTAAGAAGAATAATTTGAAAGGGTTTTCCACATTGTGGGGTTTTCCTTGGTCTCCGACCAATCCTGGTGTCTCTATGTGTGAATGCTTTTCCTCTATTGTTCCTTTATGTTCCTCTACATTGACGGTGATGATATTGTTCTTTATACATAGTTGAATATGCTACTAAATAATGATGTAAATTTGAATAATGTTATGATGTTATGGGGTGAACTTAATGTGTTAATGAATAAATGAAATTATCAAAGAAAATAAACATATAGCCCTATGAAAAATTAACAGACCCCAACCAAAAGATCCTCATAGTACCATCACACAACACCGTAAGGAAGAACCACCCAAAATGGGAGGAGAAGCGAAAGAAAAAGGGGGACCTAGGAGTTTTTAAGGTTCCAATAAGGGACAAAAGTAGAGAACCAAGTGAACAAGAATCATTTGTAGGGATGGGGGATGAAAAGCAACTAGGCCTAAGAACCTTGTTACGTTTGAATTCCCTATACAAGAACATGATGGAATGGTTATTATGAAAAATATTACTCCCTTTGTTCTTTGTAACTTTCATGGCCCCCCAAGTGAAGACCCAAACACCTTTTTTATTTATTTTTATGTCCTCTGTCATAGCTATGATTACTCTATCGATGCACAAAAGTTAAAACTATTTCTAGCTACTCTAAAGGACACAACCCTTCATTGGTTTATGGGGCTTGGGGTAAAATCCATCCAAACTTGGGACAAAATGAAAAGTAAATTTTTAAAGAAATATTAGGACTACTATAAATTCTATGACATTAAAGAAGAAATCTTTAAATGTCACAAAATCATGATGAAATATTGGAAGATTAAATGGAAATAGTTCAATACAATCTATAGAGAACAAAACAAAATGCTCTAGACAATGAGCTCTGCATATTATTTTCCTAAAATGGTATGGGAATATTTCATTGATACATTAAATATGACAGGAATGGGGGATGTCTCTAAATTAACCTATGAGCATATTTGTGAGTTATGTAGATGATATTATCAAGAAAGCTCCAAGTATGGGAGAGACTCTTGAAATACTACTCTTAGAATTAATAGATCACCAAGGACAAGGGTGACCAAATATGAATTGGGAAACTTGTCAGAAAACCTTAAGACTAATATCCTTAGCACATTAAGTTCCCATATCAACACCTTGCAAGCTAAAAATTAAAGAGAGGAATTTGAGCTTGCTCTGGCAATATTTTGTTCCAAATGTTGGAAGAAACACCCTCTTATGGAATGTCCCCTATGTAAAATTTAGACTTGCGCCATCTATGAGAAAACAAATGCCACTGAAAATTGACCATATCTATGAGGGATTAAGAAAATATTCGAAGGAGCTAATGAGGAGACTGATAAAATTTTCTTTGTAATTGAAATGAAACCTTGGCCATTTAGGCCATTTGGTTCAACATGAAATACAATATTTTTCTCCACAACGAAACTCATTCCCTGGGTGGTACTTCCCAACATCATGGCCACACTAGTTTTTTCTAACACAAAACTAGGCCTAGCGACAGGGTCAGACAGGACCTTCTCCTTCTGGGAACATGCCCTCACAAGCCCCATAATACCATCCTCATTAACCATCTCCATGATAGCTTTAGCTACCATATAATTAGCCACCTCAAAGACCATAATTACCTACTCAAATCCCACCTAAATAAAAAAATATAGTATACCCCACCTACAATACTAAACTACCACAATTTCCAACTTATGTTATTTCCCAATGGAATATTGATATATTCATTTACAATCAAGGCAGGTGAACTGTGATTTAGTTTCCCATATAATTCAAAAACAACATTTTTATGTGGACTTATCTATCTTGCATATAAGAGCGATCTTCCTAGACTTCAAAGAACCCTAGTAACAAAGAAACATGAACTACTAACTTTCTCTAGACTATGATTGACTGAAAGCAAATACAATGATAGAGGCCTCTTAATGATTAAACAAAATGATTGATGAAGTCACCTTTAAAGCTTTCGACGATTCACTCCTCGATGCTTTAGAGATCCTCTCTCGTCACTCCCCACAACTTCTCCATAATATCCTAAAATAGATCTGCATAGACACATATAAACAAGATACGAAAGCATCCAACATATAACCAAAGAGATAAATTGACTAATTAACCAATTATATATCATAAATTGATCAATATGTAATCACAATATATGTAGGTGATCAAGGAGTCCTACAGATTAGATCATCAAAGATGTAATTGAGAAAGAAAAATTTCTTTTATATTAATAAACTAGAGAAAAGCCTTGCAACTATATAGCCTTTATGTTCCAAGTCCCTTGTACAATATCCAACCCTTTCCCTTGCAAGAATAGCCTTCCAACCTTATTCCACCAACATAAACCAACTTCCAACAGTGCTCTCCCAATGCTCAGACTTGTAGTAGCTTTATAGGCCAAGAATGAGAAGTTTTGGATCCATTCTCCAAGGGATGAGATCCACTAATAGTGGGATAGGGGATCCACAAAGGAAGGGGATTTTCTCCATGATGGGAGGGATCAGGGCTAAATAAGCACCCAGTCGAAGCTTGTTGGTTTGGATATATGCTACCAACAAAGCTTCTAGACTTTACTTTTTTATTTTTAAATTCGCTGAGTCATGTTCATAGGTCATAGTGTAAGATAGTGCGTACTTATGCGCATATTTTAATGGTATTATCTACGTATGCACATAAATTAAATAGGGAACTATGCAGATAGCCAAAATAGGGTTTTTTTACCATGGGTTCAAGGAATTCCACTTTATTTGGGATGATTTAGATTCTAAATTTGCAGGGGAATGTCTTGGGACAAACTTGTGGATACCAAAAGATCCAAACCGATGGTCATTTTTCTAATGTGACAAAATGACGTGTAATAGATTTCCCCATAAAGTGTAAAGTCATAAGAGATATATGATGACTGAAGTGATTTATCATGCAAAGGTTTGGGTTAGAGACTGTAATTGGAGACCTGAAATAATCAATCAAATGTTACAATGCAATATATAATATCATCACGGAGGTAGGCATTCCCATACTCAGAGTGTAAATGTCTCAAAGAACAATATGGAAATACATCTGAAGGTCCGTGTCAATAGATGACATAGCATGGATGAAACCATCAATGGATCTATGTTTACAATCATGAATATTTAATAACTCCATGCAGCCTTGATGGATGAAAATAGATCCAGGGTCTTGATATGCATCTCTTGATCCGTAGTATGAATATAGCCATGCGAGTGAATGTCTTGAAGTTGAACATGGTAGAAACCACTTGATTACTGGTCAATGATGTGAACCATAAACAAGCATGAGAGAAACCACCAATAATGACAATGGATTTCAAGGTACATCCAGTATAAACTATGAAGTGTGAATTGATGTGTTGATGTCGAACACCCAGAAAATCACTCGATCGAAGGTGAATGTTGAGAACCTATCGTCGAAGGAGAGACACCTACCATTAAGGCATGCATGCTCCAAGGTACTGAAGGTTTCTAGATGAACTTCCTAGATTTGAGTTGAAGTCGATAGGAAGCAATCTGTCGTAGGAGCGCCTATGATACAAAAATCATGTCAAGTTTTTAAGAATAAAAGTTTAGAGTAATCCAAGACTAACTGAGGGATGGTCAATTCAACTGAAGGCTAAGACTAGAAAAGTAATTTGAATGAGGTTTGACTTCTCTTGAACATATCAGAGACGTGACAGGATGACTTGGAAACATTTGATTAAAAAATAAAACCCAAACCAACTGAAGACTTTCAATAAGGTATGATCAATTGAGAGGAAAATGGATTTCCCAACCCGGAAACAAAAGTGATGCAGTGTCATGTTCAAGAGTGACATATTTCCTTTATAAAACAAAAACAAAGATTATTTCTCACTTTTCCCCAATTGTTACTGGAAAGTACCTCTTTATTTTTTACAGGATTTAGGAGGATAACATATGCTTGCTTTGTAAGCTCATCCTTTGGATGAGTCCTTCGAATTATTTTTAATGAACCCTAGGAAGGAGTGGTTTGGTCTCGTCATGTTTAATGAGTCCTGAATTGTTTAGATTTTATGAGTCCATTGAAGGGGTAACTCGATTTCGTTTTCATATTTATATA
The DNA here is from genome assembly GCA_000404065.3 of Pinus taeda. NCBI lineage: Eukaryota > Viridiplantae > Streptophyta > Pinopsida > Pinales > Pinaceae > Pinus > Pinus taeda. The sequence goes on from APFE030489495.1 coordinate 43,891, forward strand.
GTTTGAAAAGACACAAAAAGAAATCTCGTTCATCTCTTTAAACGTAAATTTTAACGAAGCCAAAGAAAGTAAATCTTGGTGTTTTTCAATTTTAGGGAGTTAGGAGAAAAACATAAGCAAACTCCACAACGTTTTTTTTTGTAAATTGAGTCCCTCAAGCCCAAAAAAGGGTAAAATAATTTTGGACAGAAATTTATTGACCATGATTAGTCAGCGTATACATTTTTCGTAAATATTCTAGTCTGGTTCGTAAAAGAGGTAAACTTCTACTAATAGAAGGTTGCTCATTTAATTTTTCAAGATCGAAAAATCAAGAACTCGATAGTCTTTTCGTGTTTAAGGAGTCTGAAAAGGGTGTAAAGATAACTCTAGGGTTTCTCCTTTTCATAAGTTTCTAACGAGTTCAAAAAAGTGATAAAAATGTACTCATATCACCAACTTTTAATTTAATTAATTAGCAGGAAAAGGCAGAAAGATCTCAACATTTTCATATGTTTTATGAGCATGAGGAGAATAACCAAAATGGACTCGAATTAGGTTTCACTTTTACAAAAGCTTGAAACATAGTAAAAACTATGCGTGAAATAAGTTTGCATGCCCCTAACATATTGACATAGGCACATGCCCCCCACCCCACAAGATTCTTTTCACTCGCCTAAGTAGACAACTATTTACTAATAAGTGAATGAAAAGAAGGTTCATTTACAAGATCAGGTGAAAGACTCGACTTAATTAGGGGAGGATTTGTTTCATTTTTTAATGAGCTTGAAATATAAATATGCTCATGGAACCTTGTTTCATTTTTATGCGAGATTGAAATAAAAATTACTATGCTCGTAAGAACCAATTTCATTTTTTAACGAGGTTGACACGGTAAAAGAACTATCCTCTTAGTCAATTGTTTCATTTTTTAACAAAGTTGAAATAACAAAATAACTATCCTCATGGGAATTTGTTTCATTTTTATGCGAGCTTGAAACAAAAATAACTATGCTCAAAAGTGGTTTCATTTTTACACAAGCTTGAAACAAATAGGAAACTATGCTTGAAAGTGGTTTCATTTTTACGCAAGCTTGAAACAAAGAGGAAACTATGCTTGAGATAATTTTTGATGCCCCCAGTGAAGTCGCCAATTTTTTAGGTGGACTTATCCCTCTTACAGACAAGAGAGATCTCCCTAGACTTCAAAGAACCCTAGTAACAAACAAATAGGAACTGCCACCTTTCTCTAGACTCTGATTGACTGAAAGAAAATACAATGATAGAGGCCTCTTACCAATTAAACGAAATAATTGATGAAATCCCCTTCAAAGCTTCTGATGATTCACTCCTTGATCCTTTAGAGATCCTCTTGTCTCTCCCCAAAACTTCTCAATAATATCCTGAAAGAGATCTACATAGACAGAGACAAATAAGAGATCAAAGCATCTAGCATGTAACCAAATAAATAAATGGACTTGTTAACCAATTATATATCGTAAATTGATCAATATGCAATCCCAATCTATATAGGTGATCAAGGAGTCCTACAAATTAGATCAACAAAGATGTAATTGAAAAAGAAAAATTGCTTTTATATTAATAAACTAGATAAAATCCTTACAACCATATAGCCTTGATGTTGCAAGTCCCTTCTACAATCTCCAACCCTTTCCCTTGCAAGAATATCCTTCCAACCTTATTCCAATAGCATAAACCTACTTCCAATAGTCCTCTCCCAATCCTCAGACCTGTAGTAGATTTATAGGCCAAGAATGGGAAGTTTTGGATCCATTCTCTAAGGGATGAGATCCGCTATTAGTGGGATAGGGGTTCCACAAAGGAGGGGGAGTTTCTCCATGATGGGAGGGGGCAGGGTTGAATAGGCACCCATTTGAAGCTTGTTGGTTGGGATAAATGCTACCAACAATGCTTCTAGATTTTAATTTTTATTTTTACATTCGTTAATCATGTTCATAGGTCATAGTGTAAGATAGTGATTACTTATGTACATATTTTAATGGTCTTCTCTCCTTATGTGAAAAAATTAACTAGGGAACTACGCAGGTAGCCAAAATAGGGTTTTTGTGCCATGGGATCTAGGAATTCCACTTTCTTTGGGATGATTTAGATTCTAACATTGTAGGGGAATGTCTTGGGACACATACAATTATCCACATTATGTCCAACCCCAACTGTACTTCAATTCAATGATAGGTCTACTATAAAACTAGGAGTCCTAGAGGATATAGTTGTTTCTATAGATTCATGGGTATATTTGATTGATTTTATGGTCTTAAAACGTAAGGATAATCTTGTGGGATACCCTTTGATTTTAGAAAAGCCATGATTGGCTAATAATGATGCATACATTATTTTTAGGTCTAGGGATATGACTATTTCCCATGGAAACTCCATGAAGAAACTTACTCTCTATTCCCCTACTAAAACTATTTCCAATTAAGAAAATCCACTTTGGCTCAAAGACAATGATGAATAGGAACTCCAACCTATTCTTACTCTCGACCAAGCCTCATTTTTCAAGGAAAACACAAAGGACAATTTGATTTTCACCTTTATAGCCCATCCTCACATATCCAACCACATAACTTTTTCACAAATCCTTGAGAGGCACTTTCAGGAAAATTAATTACCTACTGAACTAATTTTGCATGGGAACAATATAATTGATTTCAACACTATTTTTGAAGGAAATACCTGTCATGTTGAAATATATCCTAGTAAAACCCTAAGAATCAATGACATATTAGAATCTTTCCAACAAAAGAAACTTATCCAGATGTTACAAAAGCATAGTGATGCTTTTGCATGGGGTTATACTGATATGAAGGGATATGTCCAAATTTATGCACTTGTAATATCTATATTAAGGAGGACTCCTAACCTATTTAGAAAGCCCAATGGAGGATGAACCTTACTCTCAAATATGTAGCCAAGAAATAACTCTAGAAACTATTCAATGTGGGATTTATCTATATGATTTCTAATAGTAAGTAGGTTTCACCCTTAGTTATTACGCCCAAGAAGAATGGTAAATGGTGAGTATGTGTCGATTATAGGGAATTGAATAAAGCCACCTTAAATTGAGTTTGTTACACACTTGTTATATTTGATTCAGGATGTTGAACATGTATTATCCTTTATTGGTCCATGAGTAGATGCCTTAATCTTGATCTATCCAATTATTTAATTTTATTCTCCCACTTTGCCCATACTCATGGTCTTTGGGATTATTTCTATTATCTGTAAATATATAAAACAAGCTAAACTATTCAATATATTTATCAAATATTATTTAAAAATATCATAGAATCCGAACAATATTATTCACAATTTTCAAAATAAAAAATATTATAAATCAACTTCTTTCGATGATTTATGCTTTGAAAATTATTCTTGTCCAATTTGGTTTCCAAGAAATAGGATTTGCATTTAACAGTTTATAGGAGAAGCCTCATTTTGATTTTACAAGTGTCTTATCACTTTCAACTCACACCATCACATATATTTATGCCACATTTGTCAAGTAAAATATAAACAAAAATGTTTAAAATAACTTACCGACATAATGCATTTTGTATGCAATGCAACATACATTATAGTTGATAGTATAATTAATATTATTTTGACCGTGACCTTGCCATATTATTGGCATTTCATGTAGCCCTAATAGCTAGATATATTATAAAGGCCTATATATTTGGATATATGATTGACAATTGATATAGCCCTAACATCTAGATATATCACAAAGGCCTGGTTATTTGGATATTCTGTAATATTCCTAATTAGCCATGGCTAATTGGATTATTCGATTTTGTTCGATTTTTGCCTTCTATATTTATTTCTAAATAAAAAGTGAGGAAGGGGGACATAACTCACTTTTAGAAAAAAAATCACTTCCTAGTAGCACAACGTTGTGACTTAAAGGGGAGCCAAGGGGCCCAAAAGGGGACACAAAAATGGAGCCCACGCAAACACATGAAGGAACTACAAAGGAGGAAAGGAACACGTGGCAAGAGGGGAATCACACAGGAGGAGGTGAGCCTTCGGATTAAGAGAGGCAAAGGCTATAAAAGAGAAAGGAGCCTCCTCATTTTGATCATTCTAGTTATGAGCATTTGTGATAGTCATTTCGACTTAGAGCACGCTGGTTGTTTAGCTAGTCTGCAGCATTGTTTAGTGCATTGAGTGTCTCCATTCGGAGATCTCGCCCTTAGCCCCGGGGGACTTCGAATGCCTGCTCAGGAAAGGTATTTCCATTGGCATTCCAGCTGTAGTTTCATCAACATTTCAGCAGCAGTTTTATCAGCATTTCAGCAGCAGTTTCATCAGCGTCTTTAAGGCACTGTGCAGAACCCCAAAGGGGTGATTTTCGGGAGTTGGCCATTTCAGAAAATCTTTCTGGGTTTTTTTGGGTGTTTTGAGTAGAGTCTGATTCCAGAGTTTCAGCCTTTTCTAAGGAGGGGAGCATCCCCAAATCCTCATTTGATTTCCAGTAACAACAGTAGCACGACAGTATTCCAACAGCTGGGACGCAGATCAGTGTGAGGCCATTCCAGGAAATCTTTCTGGGTTTTTCTGGGTTTCTTGAGTAGAGCTCGAATCCAGAGTTTCGGCTTTTTCCGAGGAGGGGAGAAACCCTAAATCATCATTTGTTTTCTAGCAACAGCAGCAGCACAGCAGTAACATCCATGCAGAGAGGCCATTCTTGCCATTCTGAGAGTATTTCTTCACTTTCCTTATGCAAGTCGAGATGCCATCTGTCTAATCACCTCTTGTACTCATTTATTGCTTAGTATAATAAAATGGCTTAGCATTTCTCGCTGCATTTCTTGTGTATCTGCTTATATTCCTGGTTTACATTATTATATGATGTTCCACTGTCATTTTATCACTTCTCGGTTATTATATCATTTGCACATATTTTGTTGGAGTTTTTGTAGGGTTTGAGGGATATTCTGGGTTATGAATATTACAGTGGTATCAGAGCATAGATTTGGCTGAGCCTGTGGAGCTAGTAATCTATGACACCAGGGGAAAAACCCTATATCTGTTATAGAGGTTAGAGATACAGAGACACTGGGCATAGGTTTGAGAACACTTACGGAGAGGGAGACTGTGTTCCGGTGGTGGACGCAGAACAGGAGGAGCCTGTGGTGGACGCGGAGCAGGAGGATTCCGTGGCAGATGATGACGAGAAGAGATTTGCGGATATGCTCCTCAAATTAGTGCAAGATCTATCGAGGCAGATTGAGGTGATGGGGCAGAGATTCATGGCAGTAGAGGCTAGACAGTGAGAGAGCCCACAAGTTTTTCAGATCGATGAGGGATCAAGTGCATCCCATCACTTGCCAGAGCAGCGTGATACTACGTAGTAAGGGGCCTCACATGCCCCTACACGCTCTACCATGCCCACCTTCTTAGGAGCAGACATGAGGGTCATAGCCCAACAAGAGGCAAAGCCTGGACATATGGGTGATTATTTTGCAGAGTACCAGGCCTATGGGCAAGAGTTCAGGGAAGCCCTCTCATTCAGAGATTTTGTTCAGCTCCAGTGGGATAGTAGACCCCATGACCATCATAGAGGGTACCGACATTACCATGATGGTGAAACCCACCGTTCAGCGAGTAGATTCCACTTGCCTATGTTTGATGGTTCATCAAATAGTTCGGCAAAGTCTTGGGTGGAGAAGCTGGACATTTATTTCTAGCTTAGCCAGATGTCAGAGACAGAGGTCATCAAGGCGACGACATTGCATTTGGATGGTGAGGCCTAGGATTGGTGGTTTCATGGGATGGTTACACTAGGGCACTCCATAGTGACGACATATGCCGAGTTTACCATGAGACTGATGGAGCGATTTGATCGGAGGGATACAAAGCAGCATTTTGTTGAGCTGACAAGGCTAAAAAAAACAGGGAGCCCAGAGACCTACATTGTAGATTTCTTGAGGGTTTCTGTGATGGTGCCAGACCTCTCCACGACACGAAGGGTCTATACATATGTTGAGTGTTTAGCAGAGCCACTTCAGGGTCTAGCGTGATCCACTAGACCAACTACAATCCAGGACGCTATCAATAGGACCCGACACTTACAAGATGTCTTACACAGGACCCAGACACCTTACCCCGAGAGACAGACTTTCCAATCTAAGGGGAAGGATGTGAGGATTCAACCTCCAAAGGGGAATCCAGGACAAGTACATCTGACGATGATTCCAGGAGGGAGATGAAGAAGAAGCGTTTGTGCTTCACCTATCAGGAGCCATGGGCACCAGGACATAGATCTGCTGTTGGCAAAGCACATTTTATTGTGGTCTTCTCCAACAGCAGTGGAGAAGAAGATGATGAGGAGGATGTGGAGGCAAGAGATAGCCATGCCATACAAGGACCTTTGCCACCTCCACTAGCAGCAGTAGGTAGTGCATCTTTTGCACCAACCGGAGGGGCCCTTGTAGCGTTGTGAGGAGTTCCCAAGTATCTGACGCTACGCGTATGAGGGACAATACGTGGCCAGCACATATCAGTTTTGGTTGACATTGGGGCCACCCACAACTTCATTGATGCACAAATGGTTGAGCGGAGAGGTATACAAACAGAGAGCTTCGATGGTTTTTAGTCTTGGTCCCAGGAGATCAGGCAATGACGTGTGCTCATTATGTTCCAAAGCTTTTAGTGATGATGGGCCCCTAAATGTTGACTGACCACTTTTTCATGGACGATATTCCGGACACCAACATGATACTAGGTGTTCAGTGGCTTATCACTCTAGGGAAGGTCATGATAGATTGGAAGACCCTGGAGATGGAGTGGGATGATGAGAAGACAGGGAGGCATGAGAAGATATGGGGACAACACACATATCCGCCTCAGACTATTTCGGCTCATCGAATGGAGGCAGTCTTCCGAAAGGGAGACATAGAGTGGGCAGTAGAGCTGAGTGCATCAGAGGCAGGGACTATAGGGAAGACGGTACATCCAGAGGTACAGTCCATCCTTGACCGGTATGCCATAATGTTTGGGGAGATTCCGCCAGGAAAGCCACCGGACCAGGGGTTTGAGCACACTATCAAGCTTGAGTAGGGCATCCAGGCAGTGATCACCACCCCCTATAGGCACCCCAAGGCCTATCGAGATGAGATTGAGCAGGCTATCTAGGAGTTGTTGGCTCTTGGGCACATTCGACCGAGCACGAGTCCTTTTGCTTCTTCAATGGTGTTGGTGAAGAAGAAGGATGGTACATTGAGGATGTGCATCAACTACAGGGTGAGGACTGATCACAACAGCCTCAAGTTCTTTTTGGAGTAGAAGCAGCTACAGGAGAGGCAGTAGAAGTGGATCAGTAAGATCCAAGCATATGAATTTGACATTGAGTATGTCAAGGGTAAGAAAAACGTGGTAGCAGATGAATTTCACGTAGACCAGCCACGTTGTCTCTTATGAGCTTTGATACAGATTGGAGGGCTCGACTCTTAGTAGAGTACTCCAAGGACAGGTTTGCATGTGAGGTTCTGGATGGGAAAGTGGCAGATGACAGGTACAACATGGTCGATGAGATCATCTATTACAGGGACCGAATCTTCTTGACTGAGGGGTCTCAGCTCAAGAAGAAGATACTCCAGGCATCGCATGATTCACATTTGGCAGGACATTACGGGTTTACTAAAACCTACAGGGCCATTAGAGAGAGGTTCTCATGGAAGGGCCTCAAGGAGGATGTACTCCAGCACATCCGGGAATGCGATGTTTGCCAGAGGAACAAGGGAGAGATGAGCCATCCCGCAGGTTTATTGTAGCCTCTTCCCATTCCAGAGGGGAAATGGGAGAGTATTTCGATGGACTTCATCACAGGGTTGCCCATGATACAGGGCAAGGATTGTATCTTTGTCGTCGTTGATCGACTGACAAAATACGCACATTTTTTTGCCATATCTGCACACTATACAACAGCACGGGTGGCCGAGCTATTCTTCAGAGAGATCTTCAGGCTACACGGTCTTCCTATGACCATCGTCAGTGACAGGGACAGTCATTTCATGGGCGGGTTTCGGCAAGAGATTTTCCGGTTGGTGGGGACAGAGTTGACACCGAGTACTAGTTATCATCCACAGATGGATGGGTAGACAGAGATAGTTAACAAGTGGCTGGAGGGCTACTTGTGTAACTATGTCAGTGGGCAGCAACGAGCATGGCTGAAATGGCTGCATTTGGGGGAGTACTGCTACAATACTTCACATCACATGTCCATTGGTATGTCACCATTCTATGCCTTATATGGGTATCATCCTTTATCTTTTTTTGACGTGATGTTTGGTGATAGCAGGGCTCCCAAAGCCAAGATTTGGATCCAAGAGAGTCAGGATATCCTCCGAGCTCTCAAGGATAACATGGCTACAACACAAAACCAGTAGAAGCTGTATGCCGATAAGGGTCGGGTGGAGAGGTAGTTCGAGGTAGGGGACATGGTCTACCTACGATTACAGCCATACTGACAGTCATCAATGAAGCAGAAGGGGGCTCAGAAGCTCAAGCCCCACTTTTATGGGCCATACAGGGTGATACGCAGGATTGCACAGGTTGCATATGCGTTGGAGCTGCCCCAAGGCAGCAAAATTCATAACATTTTTCATGTATCATGCTTGAAGAAGGCATTGGGGTAGGAGGTGACAATGACATATGAGCTACCACCCATGGATGATGAGGGGCATTTGGCATTGCAGCTGGAGGCTATCATTGATACTAGGGAGAGGCAGCTGCGGAGCAGGATGGTCCGGGAATTCTTGGTGAGGTGGAAGAATTTGCCGGATGAGGATGCCACTTGGGAGAGTGAGTAGATATTACAGCATCCATCACTTCAGTTGCTTTAGGACAAGTAACATTTTGCTGAGAGAGACTGTAATATCCCTAATTAGCCATGGCTAATTGGAATATTCGATTTTTGTTCGATTTTTACCTTCTATAGTTATTTGTAAATAAAAAGTGAGGAAGGGGGACATAGCTCACTTTTAGAATAAAAAGTCACTTCCTAGTAGCACAATGTTGTGACTTAAAGGGGAGCCAAGGGGGCCAAAAGGGGATGCAGAAATGGAGCCCACACAGACACATGGAGGAACTGCGCAGGAGGAAAGGAACACGTGGCAAGAGGGGAATCACACAAGAGGAGGTGAATCTTGGGATTAAGAGAAGCAAATGATATAAAAGAGAAAGGAGCCCCCTCATTTTGATCATTTTGGTTATGAGCATTTGTGACAGTCATTTTGACTTAGAGCACGCTAGCTGTTTAGCTAGTCTGCATCATTGTTTAGTGCATTGAGTGTCTCCGTTCGGAGATCTCACCCTTAGCCCCAGGGGACTTCAAGTACCTGCTCGGGCATGGTATTTCCATTGGCATTCCAACAGTAGTTTCATCAGCATTTCAGCAGTAGTTTCATCAGCATTTCAGTAGCAGTTTCATCAGCGTCTTTGAGGAACTGCGCAGAACCCCAAAGGGGTGATTTTCAGGGGTCGGCCATTTCATAAAATCTTTCTGGGTTTTTCTGGGTTTTTTGAGTAGAGTATGATTCTAGAGTTTCAGCATTTTTTGAGAAGGGGAGCAGCCCGAAATCCTCATTCGATTTCTAACAGAAACAATGGCACGACAGTTTTCCAGCAGCTAACATGTAGATCAGTGTGAGGCCATTCCAGGAAAGATTTATGGGTTTTTCTGGGTTTCTTGAATAGAGCCTAAATCCAGAATTTTAGATTTTTCCGAGGGGAGCAGCCTCAAATCATCATTTGTTTTCTAGTAGCAGCAACATCCATGCAGAGAGGCCATTCTTGTCATTCTGAGAATATTTCTTCACTTGCCTTGTGCAAGTCGAGGTGCCATCTGTCTAATCACCTCTTGTACTCATTTATTGCTCAGTATAATAAAATGGCTTAGCATTTCTCGCTGCATTTCTTGTGTATCTGCTTATATTCCCGGTTTACATTATTATATGTTGTTCCACTGTTATTTTATCATTTCTGGGTTATTATATCATTTGCACATATTTGGTTGGAGTTTTTGCTGGGGTTTGAGGAATATTCTGGGTTAGGAATATTACATATTCAGATGATTTGGTGTGTCACAATAGTGCACATGGGTAATTATTTCAGATCTAGATATACTTGATCATGCATGACATCTAGTATTCAAGACATTCAAATGAGTTACAATGATCATTTCTTCTAGATCTGGATATGTATTACTTATGGTTAAGTTATTTGTCATCTAGAACATTTAAATGAGTTGAAATAAACCTGCTTCCCAAATCTAGATGTTTATTCATTAATATTAAGTTATCTAACATATGGAGAGAATAAAAGAAACATTGGTTAAGTTGGTTCCATATCTGGATAGGAAATCCCAAACCAAACAGAAGTGTCATTGATCCATATAAATGGCCACATCAACCTAACTGAACAATAATATGTTACATAGAATGATGTGGCATCAAACACCACAAAGTCCATTCTGCTGAAAACCATGTGTGAATGAGAAATAATAAAAATATAAGGAAGAATTGTCAAAAATATCTCTAGTATAAGAAAATCTGATGAGTTCAAATAGTGTCACAATAAGTTTCTTCTTGATCCAAATACATGGCATCAACATATGATATCTAGACAATTATTATATTAATTGTTGAAGTTTGTTCTTGATTCCATTTACTATTTATCCATATGCATTCAACATGTGGATCAATTAATCCAACAAATTTCCAAGTAGGGCTAGATAAAAATTAAACGCCTCTTCCTTACTAGAATGAGCTAGAACTAAAATTGGATTAAATTATTAATAAGGTAAATCCATTGAAACAAGTTACAAAAACTTATAAAAACATTAAAAACTAATCATACAAAATTAAAATAATTAAAGAAATTTTTTACATAAAAGTTAAAAATAAAACTAATTTTTTACAAGCATGTTATAATCAAACTTAAAGAATAGATTCATAAGAGAATGAAAATTTTAGAAGGGTCCCTATTATTTTATGAATAATTCATAAAATAATGGGAGGTTGTTGTATAGGCTATAAAAATAAGGTAGGGCATTACCTTAAGGTTACAACAACAAGGCAGTGTTTTAGGGTGGAAAAAGTGGAGGAATCAGCTCAAAGGACCATTTTTATCAATGGGACCCAATTTGGAAAACTAGGGTGTGAAACCTTCCAAGAGCATTTTGAATCATCAAATCACGTTCTTTGGAGGTAAAAGTTTGTCGCTTTAGCACCAAATCATTTTCTCAGATTCTACACACAAATACCTTTCCAATGGCACAAGAATAACCTCAATCAGAGTCTGTCTACAAAATTTATGTCACTTAGAAGTTTACCTTCCTAATTTCACCACCATAATTTGAGAGGATGCCACATCAACCCCCCTAACTCTTGGAAAAGGGGCTAGCCATGTGATTATGATGAAGAAGACTCTAGAAGAGTTTATATTGTAACTCTAGTTAAGAGTTGAGGTAGTCAAACCTAAACACTAACAGGGTATCAGGTTGTGTTATAACGAGGCCACTAGGAGTGAAAGGGGTTTCATTCTTTTTGAGTGCAATTGTTCCATAGATGAGAAAAACTAGTGAAGAGGGATACGAGATAGAGCACATAGAGAGGAATTTTACACTATAGTAGCTCATGTTCCATAGACCATACTTCTTTGTATTTGTAGTCATTTTCTATTCAGAGAAAGAGAGTAGAGTGACCTCACCTTCCAGTTGGGTTTGTTATGAACCCAAGAAACTCTCCTAGGTTGTATCTCAGAGATGCCTGGAAACATTACAAACTCAATAAAAATGTTGGAAATATGGTGGATGAATGAAAGAAACGCTACATATTCAAGCCAGATAACCACTTCTACTATGCTTAACCCCAGACATGGGTGAACACCCCCAAACTACAAGGCTTTAGACCACCAATTACTCACAGTTTGAGCAACAGGTGAAGATGGAGAATTCTGATCACACTAGCATATGCACAAGACGCTGTGATGACCACCTGCAACTAGTTAAAAGGCCTGCAAATCTATTTCCTATTGCACAAACAGGATGACAACTCTCTGGCATTAAAACAACATAAACCTGCATACACATTCAATAATACTAACTAGATTCTAACACAGAGGTGGGATGACAGCCCCTCTGATGCTAAACATCAAGAGCAAATGAAAAATGCATAACAGGCGAAGCCTGGAACAAAGAAGAAGTGGAAAGTGAGCAATTGACAACAAAATAAGCTTGTATTAGCTGAAAATGAAGACCAGACGCTGCAGGTATCATAGTAGTTACAGTCTCCAGAAGTTGAAACTTACACCAAGATAACACTCATCAACCCTATTACATTCTAAGTTTTAGATATATATAGAGGTTGATTACAAAAATATCTACTATTCTATGTGTGGAGGGGTCATAATGGACCACCAACCACATTAACTATCTGATAAAAATCTCTGCTACAATCTACTACTTTAATGAATACATTTGACATTCTCTAGTGTTCTGTTGTACTCTTCGAGCAGGTGAAGTAAAATGTGGATAAAATTCCATGCTGTTAAATGTTTTAACTGTTCGAAGCTCTGTACTTCTCATCCGTTGGCCATTCTCTTCTTCAATGAGGTAGTTGAACAGTAAATATGTTGGGTATAGGTAGTTGGCTACCTTCATCCTTCAGATGCACATAAAAATCAATGAACGGGGACTTCATGGCGGGTGAACAGACTAAATGGAGGAACGAGGCTGACCGTCGGATGCTCAGATGGACGGTCAAGATTTGTTTGCAGAGGAGTATCGGGAGGTATGGATGTGGAACAGGCGAGAGTTGTCGGATCTCATACAGGCAGATCCGACGATCAGCGGGGGCAAAAAATACATGGGCAATAACGAATGGAGAATGTGAAAAAAGGGTGGTAAGCTGTATCCCCACACTGCTTACTGGAGTGAGGTAGAATTCGTACATGAGGAAGCGATGCAATGGAAATGTGATGCGTGGTGGATGTGACGGCAAGAAACCCACTTTCCCCGCGGGCTAACAGTTGTGCAGGTCTCGGCAGTGGGGAAAGAAAATAACGTCAAATCTTGCGAGAAATGATCATATGGCTCATGCTAAAAGCACATGCTTTTAATTGATATGACGGGGAAAATACCCCGCGGGTAGCGCTTTTCTGCAAGGCACGCGGTTATATGGGTTTAACACCATCAGCACCTGTGGCTAAACTGAAATGGGGGCTCCGATGGATGTCTGGGGTTTATGGAGAAATTTAGAGGAAAATGGAGGAAAACAGAGGTAGCTTGAGTTATAAGGGTATAGAGCAAATGAAGGGGCAAGGATAAAATGAATTGTTGCGAGCTCCCTACTTGTAAAAACACCATGGCCAAGCTGTCCTTGATCCTCAAAATGTTCAAACATGTAGTAGAGCTAACATTTGGCTCCTTCTAGGGATGAGATCCTCCCTGTGAGGTCTCAAGAACCTGCAGATCAATGCCTTCTGATAAAAAACTAATTAGCAAAATTCCTAGTGTTCCATTGGGCATGGAGTTTGACTGAACCTACACTAAAACTGCTAAAACAAAATATTTACAACTTTTAAGGCCAAAGACCTAACATCACATAAATTTTCAGAAAACACCCATTAATCGAGCCATCAAAAACTGCTTCTCCTCCTATACTTTTTAGTATGAAGGTGTTGTTCTCTTGAATCTGAGAAATGATGAAAGGCCCTATCCAGAAAGCATCAAATTTCCCATGATTTTCTTTCTTCTTCTTTAATGCATCCCATTTCAGAACCAAGTCTCCAACTTGAAAATTATCTGCTTTTATTTTCCTGTCAAAAGCTTCCTTGATCTTTTTCTGATGTGCTGCAGCCTTGTCAACTAGTTGTTCTCTGATTTGATGCACCTCTGCTAAATCTGTGATTCTCTTTGCCATATCTTCTTCCTCACCCTATTCTGTTTGCAGAAACTTTGCCACAAGGAGAGTAAGTTGAATTGGAAATACTGCCTATGTGCCATATATCAGCTTGAATGGAGAATTCCCTGTGGATCTCTTAATGGTCACTCTGTCAGTCCAAAGTGCATACTTGAGCTTGGAATCCCAATTCTTTTTGTTATCATCCAACAGCTTCTTGATTATCCTTATCAGAATTTTGTTGGACGATTCTACTAGACCATTCCCTTGAGGGTAATATGAGGTGGAATGAATTAGTTTAATGCCCATTGAGTTGCACATGTCCACCAACTCTTTTCCTCTGAAGGTTGTTGCATTATCAGTGACTAATTTATGTGGACAACCAAATATGGTAAAGATATTTTCTGTTAAAAACTTCATGACCACATTATGATCAGCCTTCCTAGTAGGGATTGCTTCAATCCATTTTCTAAAATAATCAGTGGCTAATAATATCCATCTGTGCTAGCCACTGGAATGTGGATTGATTTCTCCAATGAAATCCAAGCCCCACTGCCGAAAAGGTCCTTTTGCAGATATTGGTTTTAAGGGTAGGGACTTCAACTGTTGTTCTCCTTCAAATCTTTGACACCTGTCACAAGATTTAACAAATGAAAATACATCATAAAATAAGGAGGGACAATAATAACCAGCTCTCAGGATTTTGTGAGCTGTAGTTTTCCAATAATGGTGCCCTCCACATATGCTGGAATGAAACTACTGCATAAATTTTTTAACTTTCTCTTTGTCCAGACATCTCAAAAGAACTCCAAATGGATCCCTCCAATAGAGCAGATTTTCGTTGATGCAATATTTAGCTACCCTAAGCTTAATAGTTCTGGCTTGACTTTGAGTACAGTTTGGAGGGATTTCTAGCTTCAGCAAAAATTTAACTATTGCAGCGTACCATTCACAAGAAGCTAGATTTTCGGCCACTGACTGCTTTTTGTCCGATTTAGCTGTTTCCTCTTCTTCTGTTTGACCATTTTCTACATCTGTGTCCATAAGATTAATATCCAATGTTTTGCAATTTTCTTCAGCTAATAATTTGGCAAGACCCCGACCTCTGACAAGTTTGGTGGGCTTCAATTCTATATTAAACTCAATTAATTTTGTAATCCATTTAGCCCTTCTTCCATAAGCATCAGGTTGTGTTAAGACATCCTTTATTGCAGCAAAGGGTACATATGCAATTATCTTTGAATGCAGAATATAAACTCTAAAAGATTTCAAAGATTTGATAAGAGCATATGCTTGTTTCTCAATGATATCATACCTCAGCTCAACATCCCTTAATGTTTTGCTAAAAAATGCCACTGGATGCTCTGAGCTTTCTTCATCTGCTTGCAATAAAACTACCGCAAGGGTGTCTTCAGAGGCAAATGAAAATATATGTAACTCCTTGCTGTAATCTGGACTAATTAACGTAGGAGCCCCCATAATGGCTTTTTTAATGGAATCAAATGATTTTCTTGCTACTTTTGTCCATTTTATCCCTGACCCCTTTTTCAACATGGAGGTAATGTGCTTTACCAGCTCTGAAAAATTTGGTATAAATCTCCTCATAAAATTGATCTTGCCCAGAAAGGACTAGATATATTTCTTTGATCTCGGAACAGATAGGGTCTATATTGCTTTTACTCTTTCTGCGTCAATTCGGACACCTGCAACAGAAACAATATGTCCTAATAGCTTGCCTTCTTCTAAAGCAAATTGTGACTTTTTAGGATTAACTGAAATCCCAAACCTTCTGCACTTCAAAAACACTTTCTTCAAATGCTGCAAATGGTCTTGATGGCTGCTGGAGTACACTTTTATACCATCAAGGTAGATGAGGACAAATTTATCCTTCTCTCCCACAAATGCTATATCCATAGCTCTCTGAAAGGTGGCTCCAACATTCATCAATCCAAAAGGCATCTTGGCATACATAAAAGTGCCCCAAGGAGTGGTAAATGCAGTCTTCTCTTAGTCATTTGGATGTACAACAATCTGATTAAAGCCTCAAAATCCATCTATGAAAGACATCACTTTGGCTCCTGAGGCCTTCTATAGTAAATGCTCCATCTTGGGCAGAGGATAATTGTCTTTTTTGGAGCACTTGTTTAAGTTTATGAAATCAACACAGAGTCTAATTTCTCTACTTTTCTTCCTTACTACCACCAAGTTAGCTATCCATTTTGAATATCTGAGAGGGACTATGATCTTGGCAACCAACAAATTTTTAATTTCTTTTTCAATCAGAGGAAGAAGCATAGGATTTATTGGTCTTAGCTTTTGTTTGAAAGGAATGGTGTCTTTCTCCAAAGGGATTTTATGCTGCATTATGCTTTTATCATATGTTTTTAGGTCATTATATTCCCAGGCAAACACATTAGCAAATTGCTTCATTAATTTGCAGTATTCGGAACTTTGGTTAGCAGACAGATGTGGGGACAGATTTATGTATCTAGGCTGGCCTAGACTTCCTATATCATGCTTACAGACTACAGATTGGTATTCTTTTTGGGCAGCCTTGTAAGGTACATCATTTTGATCAAACTGTCTTTCTAGAGGAATTCGACCCTTGGGAATATGATTGCTGGGAAGCTGGACAATGCTATCTTTGCTAATTTTATTTCTAAGCTGAGATTGGGGACTTTCTTGCAAGACTGCATTTTATTGGTCAATTTGCATATCAGAAAATTCATCAATGACTTGCAAGAATCTATTTATATCATCGTCATCCTCGAAAACTTTCCAATGCTGGACATTGTCAGGAAGGGATGGTCTATACTTCATTTGGACTTCATACACTAGTCTAGGAGGTATTGGAGGGATAAATGGACTAGCAGAAACAACAAGGGAAACAACAAGCTAATTTTGGGCTCCAGGAATGTATGAAATACAGAAGAAATCAAAAGAATCTCCGATTCTCCATACCTCATCTCTGTATGCTTTCAGCCTTGGGTGCTTTGCTTGAAATGTTCTGTTTACTTGCTGAATGATCAGATCAACATCTCCAAACACCTTTATGTTCTTGTTTCCTCTGTCCTTTGTTGCATTAAGGCCCAATATCAGAGCCTCATATTCTGCTATATTGTTTGTGACTTGAAAATCCAACTTAAATGATAGCTGTGTGCTTTCTTGTTTTGGAGATATCAGCACCACCCCTACTCCTGCAGTCTCCCTGGAACATGCTCCATCAAAGAACATCTCCCAAACTTGACTTCCTTGCTCTTCCTCAGCCTGAACTATTTGTTTCCTGTGCTTCACTGAGGCCTTCTGAGATTCTTCTATTTGGAGAATACAAGCTCCAAAATCAGTGTCCACTGCATAAATAGGATGATTAGAAGGATTCTTTTCATCACTGATGATGTATGCTAGCTGTGCTTCTCTGTATAATCTCCTACTTTCTCCTCAAAAAACTCGGACAGTGGCATAAGATAAATCATTCTGCAATGTCCCACCTAGTCTCTTAATCCATCTTCTGGATAGCAGCATGCCAAACTTAGGAGGGACATCTGCTACCACAATGTCCATTACCATGCTCTTCATGGGCAGCTAAGTTAGGGTAATGGCTAAATATTTTATCAATCCCAAGCATTTCACTTTCCTTGAATCAAATGAGAATAGATCATGGTATGGTCTAGTGATATCAAGGCCTAACTCTTCCATGACAACTTTTGGCATTAGATTGTGTCTAGCCCTTGTGTCTAGCAGGCAATTGTGAAGGATTTTATCATGAATGGTTAAGGAAACATAAAAATATGGAGAGTTATCATCAGCAGGCTCAGTCATTGGGCTCAGCACAACTACAAGTTTGTCATCTTGCAAATTGACAAAGTCGATGGAGGTTTGTGTGGCTTTCAGTTTAAGGGCTTCAAGGACAGGCTTTCTAAACACTTCACTCTTTACAAGCTCTAACAAAGGCACAAAGATTTTTAACTTCTAGACTTTTGCTTCAAGACTGAAAGGGGAAGGGGACTTCTCAGGACCTCTTACCTCTTGAACTGGTGCTTTGAGGATGATTGGGTTAGCTATTGGTCTCTTTTGTCTGGTATTATGTGACTCTGTTTGAACAACAACTCTTTGGGCAGGATTCTCCTTAACATTATTTACATTAGACCTCAGATTTTATCTTTGTTGTTCAGTGGTCTGCAGAACAGCTTCTCTGTCCCATCTTTGACTATATTGTTCTTGCAGCAAAGCTTCTTCATATTCAGCCAATGTCAAGAAGGTATCACTGCCTCTATCTTCCATACAATGAATTTCATCCTCATCTTCAATATGTTCCTCCATGACCGCATTTTGAAAAGGAGCTTTAACTTTGTGTTCTTCATTTGGTTCTTTACTTCTCTGCATTATTTGCAACTGCTCATTTGCTCTTTTGTATGGATTTACATTTCTTAGAGCAAATGTGTTCTGCTGCCTTATTTTTCTTGAGTTCTGCTCAATCTTCAACTTAGATATCTTAGTAGCCAATGACTCTATCATTCTAGTCATTTTATCTAATTTAGGCTCTGAAGTTGAGGCAGAGGAAGAAGAAGCATCGCCTCTCTGTTGACCTAGGTTGTCATTGATTTCAATATGGAAATATTCTGGATACTAGAGGATGACATGAAGCCAAGGGGATGCAGAGCAGATTTATGAAGAGATAGGAGCAAGGCCATCAGGATAGCCAAGCCATAAGCAAAAAGGAGTTACCTAAGGAAACATATCAAAGCATATTACAGGATATCAGAGCAAGAGAGGCATTCATATATGCAAGGAGGTCTTTGAAAGACACTACCAAGCCAAAGGAGCCACAGTGGACTAAAAGGAGCTGCAAAAGGAACCATATAGCAAGGAGGCATATCAAAGTCATCAGGAGCCATCGGAGGAGCAATGGATGCGTTTAACAGCAAACAGAGGACGCAGAGAGCCATTAGAGAAAACAGGGGCAGATAGAGTCACCAGAGGAGCAGATGGAGATGAGAGGAGCTAACAGAGCATGAAGCACCACCATTGGAGCCATAGAGGAAGCAGACGGAGCTAGAGGAGCCAAGAGGAGCACACAAGAGGATCCAAGTGGAGCACACCTAGTGCTTTAACACTATCCATGGCATAAACATGCATATGGTGGAAAAGACTTGTATATGCATTTAACGCAAACAGAGCTATCGGAGGCGAAAGACTTAGACTCATATGCAAATACACTAACAGAGTGAAAAAGGCAGAGTTTATATTGTATGAGAAGAATACATTATTGAAGGAGAAAACCCATATACATATGCTTTAACACTATCGGTGGGCACATATTAAAATGTTGGAGAAAATTTGCTGAAACGCCAATTTCTCCATTGCTGAAACACCGGTACTTGTAAAAAAGTTATCGATACACCAGTTTCAGCATTGCTAAAACACCAATTTCGGCGTTGCTAAAACACCTCCGCGACGACATTATATTTCGGCGTTGCTGAAACATCTCTGTGATGACATTATATTTTCAGCACATCATAAACATGAGGAAGCTGAAGCAAATGGAGAAGGGAAGCCAAAAGGTCAAGCGAGTGTTGAGGAAGCCAAAGCTCGAGCGAGCGAGGAGGAAGCCAAAGAGCCATTGAGTAAGTAGAAATGAATGGACAAAGGCATGAGAATGTATAAAAATAGTAAAAAACAGAGAATTGTTGATGTTGTTGTTGCTGTTGTTGTTGTTGTTGTTGCTGTTGCTGCTATTGCTGTTGTTGCTGTTGTTGTTGTTGCTGCTGTTGTTGTTGCTGCAGTTGCTGCTATTGCTGTTGCTGTTGTTGCTACTGTTGCTATTGTTGTTGTTGTTGTTGTTGTTGTTGCTGTTGTTGCTGTTGTTGTTGTTGTTGTTGTTGTTGTTGCTACTATTGTTGTTGTTGCTGTTGTTGTTGCTGCTGCTGCTGCTGTTGTTGTTGATGTTGTTGTTGTTGCTTTTGTTGTTGTTGTAGTTGTTGTTGTTGTAGCACTTGGTGTTGTGAAGAACCAGAATGTATGGTAGCAATTGTAGTAGAGGTGGTTAAGCGGCGTATGAAGCTGCTGGTGAAGGCTGTTGCAACTGTTGAACGTTGTTGAAATATGCTGGAGGAAACAAAGGCCATGTGAAGGTCCAATAGAACAGAAAGAGGGTGCAACAGAACAAAAAGAGGGATGAAGGATCAACAGGACAGTAGGCAGTCGAAGGGGAGAAGTAGCTAGCAGAGAAACAGTGATATTGAAGCATTCACTGTGACAATGAGAACATAAGCTTGAACATAAAGTTGTTCTTTATACAGAGTTTAGTGCAGCTAAAAGTAGACTGACTAAAGTTGTGTGAATACATTATCAGTTAGAAAAAAAAAAGGCTATTGGAGACTATGTGTGGGTAGTGTGTAGAGTTGTAAAGACTCATTCTTAAGAAGACTGGTTGTCATTGATACTGTAGCCTGGAGACTATTGTGAAGCTGTAAATAGACAAAACTCAGCAGATAAGAGTTCAGAGAGCAAAAGATTACTATCAAACAGTGTCGTGACAAGATAGGATTGGAGTCCTTGGGGACTAGTGCCTCAAAAGCAAGATAGGATTGGAGTCCTTGGCACTGGTGCCTCAAAAGCAAGAAGGATTGGAGTCCTTGGGCTAGTGCCTCAGAAGTAAGTAGGATTGGAGTCCTTGGGGTTGAAGCCTCAGAAGTAGGAAGGATTGAAGTCCTTGAGAGTTTGTGCTCCTAAGTCCAAGATTGGTGTCTTGTCGCAATAGAGTTGGTGCTCTAGAGGTTTGAGCCTCACCAAAGTCCAAGTTGGAGCTTGGCAACTGATTGTAACCATCTATATATTGTATCTATTTTACTGCATATTTTATATTAATAAAAGCATTTATTCTTACTTCTCATTTTGTGTTATGAATATATATGTTTTAACTCGTAAAACAATATTGGGAAAAAGGAATACTGATTCACCCCCCCTCTCACTATTTCCAACAATTGGTATCAGAGCAGATTCCTTCATTCAAAGCTTAACAGCTTGAAGGTCGACATTTAGAACACAATGGCAAGGTTAAGGAAGAAAGTCTCCAATCCTCCTAAGGATGTGTCTCCCTCTACTACTAAAATAGAAGACGATCAATTTGATGAGGCTCCAAGGCTTAATGGGAACTTTAATATATGGGAAGTAAGAATGAGGAATTTGTTACAGACTCAAGGGATTGAAATGTGGAAATCAGTGATTGATGATAGCAAGATGGATAAAGAATCCAAGGAGTACAATGAAAAAGCAGCAAAGGCAATCTTGAATGGGCTACCTGATTCTGTAAAGAACAATTGTTACACAAAAAATTGTCACCATGACTTTCTACAATTTGTATGAGTCCTTCAACACTCATACATACCTCCTTTGCAAGTCTTAAACCTCATCTCTTCATGTCAAGCCTTGAAAATGGGAGAAAGACCTTAAAAAAATCTAAAATCCTAGCTTCGCACTTTCTCCTAGCATTGCCTGCGGTGTTGCACCTAATGGTCATGTTTCCTGTGAACCTGATCACTCTGTATATTGAGTAATGGGTGTGAGCCCCTGTAAAAGTTAAAAAAGTGTGAGTTCATTCTTAAAAACTCATCTTGGGCCACTTCTAGACACTTCTAGAAGGAATATTATGCTGGCAAGTCCGCTCCACCTTGGTTCATCCATTCCATAACTAAGGGAGCTAACTCCATGATATGAGGTGCTTATCCCATTGAAGGAGGAACTTATCCCTTCAATGGTGGACTTGCAACTTCCTCCATTTGCACTATAAATTCATGCATTGGGCTGGTTGTGAGAGAGGTTGAAAGCTGAAGATTCTTGAGGGTAAATGCTGCTGAAAACTAGGCTTCCTTTTTGAGCTTGTGAGAGGAGAGATCACATACCTTTCATGTCATTTGGGAAGTGAGTGAGGCTTGTCAAAGTAGAGGAGACTCCTGTTGGACCCTGGAAATAACTTGTGCAACATCAAGGCAAAGGTTGTAAGGTTCTTTTATTCATAAATTTAATACAATCAAGTTTGTTTTTCTCAATAAACTGTCTCTAATGGTTTATTTTATGAGCTCCTTGATCTTCATAATGAACATGTTTTTTTATACGCTGGTATGCTTTGATTTGTGCTTGTTTGTGTATGCAAGTTATTAAACGAGAACTACTTGAAGCTGTTGGGATAAAACTACCTCAAACAAGAGTTGGACTGAGGTAGGGTCTGTTACACCTCTTAGTATTCATTAATGAATTGAAACATGTTTAGAGGAAAGTATATTTGTTTGTGCTCTTTGTTGCTAGATATCATTAGATACTAGGGAGATCGGTCTTGTCTGCAAGAACAATTTATCCGACCAACACAAACCTCCTACATTTTAGCAAAATTCTTTCAAGGTGCTTCAAATGATCTCCCTCTCTCTTTGAGAAAACTGTGATGTCATCAAGATAGACAACCATTGATTTGTTCTTTTCCTTAGCAAAAGCAATATCAATTGCTCTTTGAAAAGTGGCACCTGCATTCATGAGACCGAAAGGCATCTTGGCATACATGAATGTTCCCCATGGTGTTGTGAAGGTTGTCTTGTCTTGATCATTTGGATGCACAAGAATCTGATTGTACCCTAAGAAACCATCAAGCATAGAAATCCTTTGTGAACCAACAATGTTTTGTAGAATTAAATCCATCTTGGGAAGAGGATAATTATCTTTCAATGAAGCTTTATTCAAATTTCTGAAGTCTATACATATCCTGATCTCTCCATTCTTCTTTCTAACTGGCACCAAATTAGCAAGCCATTTTGAGAATCTAATTGGAACAATGATTTTGGCATCAAAGAGTTTCTTGACTTCCTTTTCAATCAATGGCATAAGAAGAGGATTAATTCTTCTTAACTTCTGCTTGAAAGGTTTCTCATTCTCCTTAATAGGAATGGTATGCTGGATAATAGAGGAATCATATTGTTTTAAATCAGCATAGCTCCATGCAAACACATCAATAAGCCTTTTCATCATCTCAATGTATTTAGCCTTCATATCAGCTGAAAGGAACTTCAAAATCTTAACCATCCTTGGTACAACAGAATTCCCTAAATTACAGCTCTCTACATCCTCTTCATCAGCGTGCAATTTTGGAGCTTTGAACACATCATTTTGATCAAACAATTTCTCAAGAGGAATGAGGCCCTTAGGTATGAGGTTATTTTTTAACTGCAATACTTTAGACTTTTCCTTTGTCTCCACAAACATATTTTGTTGATCCATTTGAGTGCTTTCAAACTCTTCCTTTAACTCAATGAAATTCTTTACCTGCTGGTCGTCCTCAAAGACTTGCCAATTTATGATGTTATCTGGTCTAGTTGGTCGATGATGAACCTCCACCTCATAATTTTCAGAAGAGTGCATAGGAATAATAAAAAGACTGGCAGAAATAGCAAGAGAATATGCAATAGAGTTTTGGTCTCTGGTTTTGATACTAAAAGAATAAGCTTGAAACTTTTCCAACATATCCAACACTAAGTTTCTATACGCCCTCATCCTTACATCCTTGGTTTGATAAGCACCTTCCACTTGTTTAATTACCAATTCAGAATCTCCACAAATAGCAATGTTTCTAGCCTTCAACTTTAACAAAGCTTCTAAGCCTAAAATCAGAGATTCCTACTTAGCCATATTATTAGTGCAATCAAAATTTAGTTTGTAGGAGAGAAACTTACTTTCATTATTAGGACTTGTGATCCAAATCCCAACTCCTGCCCCTTCTCTTCCTACTGATCCATCAAAGTATAAAGACCACCAGCCTATTTTCTCTTTCTCATCTTCTTGCTGATCTCTTTGGCATTGATTTTTTGAACACTTCTTCTCTGATTCATCTCCAGCTGACTCATTGAAAAGAATAGCTGATCCGAGGCCAGTATCAAATGAATAAATAGGAAAATTTTGAGGTTTGTCTTTGCTGCTTACCATATAAGCCATTCTAGTCTCCCGATACAACCTCCTTCGCTCCCCAAAAACAACGATTGTAGCATAGGTAAGGTCCATTTGCATCGTACCTTTGATATTTTCTGCCCATGATCTTGAAAGCAGCATCCCAAACTTAGGTGGAATGTCGGCCACAACAATGTCCATGACAATTGTCTTTGCTGGAATTTGAGTTAGCCCCACAACAACATCTTCAATCAAAAAAATGCATTGAACTCTTTTTTAATCAAAAGAGAATAAATCCTTATATGGTCTGGTCACCTGCAAACCCAAGCTTTCCATGATTACCTTGGGCATAAGATTATGAGATGCCCCTGAATCTAACATAGCATTGTGTAAGGTCATATCATGAATGCTAATACTTATGTAGAAAGGAGAAAATTCTTCATTCTGTTCATCTTCAAGTCTCGGACCCAAGCATATAATAGGTGTATCTTCTTGCACATTTAAGATATCGGCTACTCCTGGTTGCGAATTAAGCATCTCCACAATCTTACTTCTGTATTTGTCTATCTTGAGGATTTCACTAAAAGGGACTGATATTTTGATTTTTGCAATTTCATTCTCAAGGTTAAAAACTGAAATAGTTTTTTCAACTTATTTAGTAGGAGATGGAGTTTGAATGTCTCCTTTACCAGATGGAGAATCATTTTTACCTTCAACAACCTTTGAGTTTTCTTTCTTGTCTTCAACAACCTTTGATGCATCCTTCTTGGGTTGTGCTTTGCCTGCTGTAATGGGCACATTTCTATTCCTGAGATTGTACTGCCTTTGCATCTCAAAGATAGCATGCTGATAGCCTTTTAAATAGTCTGAAGGTTCCTCTCCTTTTTTGGTCATACTGGACTCATCATGTTCTTCCTTAGTCAAGAAAATCCCAGGCACTTCTTCATCAAGACAATGGATGGACTCCTCAGGAATTTTAGGTTCATCTTCTTCATCAACCAATTTTTGCTAGAAAGGAGGTCTTACTGGAGGATAAGGTTGTTGATTCCTATTTTCTCTAGGCCTTTGCTGATTTTGAGGTCTTCTAAACAGAGGATTTCTAGATTGAGGTTCCTGTTGCGCTGGAGGAGCAGAGGTATTCCCAAGAGCCAACCGATCCATCGGCTTCTCCATGGTCTTCATCATTGAGTCAAACTTATCTTCTGGGGCTGAAGTGGAAGGTTTATCTTCTTCTTTCAGTTTAGATTTTGCCATCTTTGATTTTTTGGCAGAAATCATGTTTACTTTGACTTTAATTGCATCATTTTGCATGTCAGCAAGAGTAGCAGAATCCCTTTCTCTAAGCAACAGAGAGAAGTCAGAATCAAATGCTTCGGCGTATCTCAGTTGTGCCAACGCCCCAGGAGGTTTCAAATGGACTGGGATGGAATTGCATATTTTATTAAACCTCTTGGAGAAGTTTTGGACGGTTTCATCAGGTGCTCTTCTAAGATTATTGTATTCAGTAAGAGCTTGGATAGGATTAGTTATGTTTCCCCACTTCCTTAGAAAACTATCTTCAAACTCTGACAACTGTGAATGCTTCCAGCTGTAAGAGCTTTAAACCATTTTCTAACTTCTCCAATGAAGGTTTGTGCAAACAATCTTAGCTTCACATCCTCATCATCAACTTCCTCTCTGTCAGCAAAATCATTGAATTTGTCTACATGTTCTTCTGTTGTGATTTCTTCATCCCCACCCCATGTTGGAATTCTAGCAGCATATTTTCTAGGAAGGTCATGTAAAACAGCAGGGAGGTGTAGTGGAGGATACTTAGCAGGTACGACCATAATTAATGGAGGAACAATGATGATAGGTACTGAATGGACAGAGGAACCAGAACTGATATGAGGTGGATTTCTTGGTGTCTGAGAACTACTAGGACTAGCAGAGGTAGAGGATAAGGTGCTAATACAGAAAGGACTATTTGGAATTTTCAAACCACTAACAAATGTACTCCAATTTGGAAGGGGTAGACCAGTTTTAGATTTGAGTAAGATTTCAAAAGGATCAAGTTATTTGGAATTTATTTAAATCTTCCTCTTCTAACAATAATTCAGAAGTAACAACCTCCCAAAATTCCTCCTTATCTTTTTGTGATACTAAAGATGAAGTATCAATTCCTTTTTTTTGTAAATCTAAAATAATTCCAATGAGTTCTTCTTTGTTTTCAGACCTCAACAACACCTCGTGAATCTTATCATCAACAATTTTGTCCTCAGGACTTCTTGAAAATTTAGAGAGCAAAGATTTTGAAAAAGATGGAGTACCTGGTGTTTCAGTAAATCTTTGTCTGCCCCTTGAAATGGTGTTTGGAATGTCCACAGGAGTAGGTGGATCTGGGTCAGGATTGCTCCATGTATATCTCCCTCTCGAAGCCACCTTTTAAGCTTTTGAAAATATATGGAGTCACCAAGGTAGATTGCAGCCTCTAAAAGTCTTTTGAGCTCCTACTACCTTCAAAAGTTCAGTCTCTTGTTTTCGAGAATGAATAATCTTCAAACTCCCGGCAGACGCACCAAAATGTTATCTCAAAATCAGACCCTGGAAGGCTGCTGACCAGGAAGACCTTAAGTAACTATTTCAGACCTACTTTAGGCTGAGGCTTAGCCTCCCCAACCTGAGAGGGCTCTCTCAAAGGATTAATGATTTTTTGATTAAGATTAAGATGGCTAACTCTTGTAAAACAAAGACAGAAAATTGAGAGTGGTGGAAACACAATTAGAAAGTACCCATTGGGCTTACGGAGTCAGATAGGCTTTAGTATTAATAGTTAGGTTAGCTGTGCATAGAAGTCAAGGAATTCAGAGTCCAACATATGTAGAACACACCAAACACATAGAAGGTCAGTACAATTTACGAATATATGAAGGAAATGAGAGCATTGTTTGTGATTTCTAAGTAATCGCATATTCATAACACTGTAAATAATAGGAAAAGACAACACAAGACATTCATCACATTGAATTTTTTATGATTCTTGAGAAGCCAAGCCAGTACTGTATTACTAAAACATAGTTTTTTACATAAAGCCAAATATCAGAGCCTTTTTCAATAAATTTCCAACCCCTAGTGAATTGCTCTTTCTCCTATATATAGAATCCTTTACCAAGCTGAGATTCCTCCTTCAGCATGAGGGGAACTCGAATTCTGCTTTCCATGACACCTATCCAAACTTTAACTAATTATTAAATACAACAACTACCAACTAGAAGCTTTAGAAACTTAAGACAATTAGGAATCTAACTCCACATCATGCTGATAATAGCATTTATTACAATAAAAACTTGTTCTCTGACAAGTGGTTCCCTTCAGTTTAAATTTGATGGATGTTTAAAGTTCCTTGCTAGCCCTTAATGTCTTATCTTCTTTACTACTCCTGCAAAGTAGGAAACTGCCCCTGTTTTCCTGCATTTGGTTTCCTCAAGGATGTTTGAGACCAATTAACCATGATGTCTTCTTTGATTACACAAGAGTGTATTGGAGTGCCACATTCTTGATGTGTTGTAGACCCTTTCCATATATTTGTATGGAGACAAAACTTCTTCAAAGCCGTTTGAAATGTCATGGAGAAAACTAGCAGTGATTTGTATGACAAAACTTATAGTTCATATATCTTTTCCTCTGCTTGTTGTACCTTTCTCTGTTGCTTGCACATTGTAAATGATCCTTTTTGACACTCCCCTTTCAAAAAAATTCCCCTTGATTACTCAAAATTGGTCGACTAAGTTTAATTATGTGGCTACAGAAGTTTCGTAGCGTGCTACGAAATTGCTATGCATTATGCGTCTTTTTTCAGCAGTTTCATAGCGCGCTACGAAACTGATGTGTAATCACAAAACACAATTTAACACCAAAATCTGATTGACTTGAGCCTGTTTTATCTTGACATATCCCCTTCAACTGCTCTGAAGCTATCAAAACTGAGTAGAGATGTATCATTCTTCAAGAAACTGTAACAAGGTAAATCATCAAAATTTTGAATATAACCTTACTTGCTATGTGGTTTTCTTAAGGAGATCTTTCCCACTGGCTTAGCTACATCCTCAAATCTTCAATTTGCCTTTTCATAACTCTGATCCCAGCTCTCAGTTTCGTGTTAACCCTTATGATGAATGCTGCTTCCTTTAGTGCAGGGACTGTCCAAGTATAATATTTTGTATTACAGTCGACCACCTCGGGTATTTAAAATGTTTTTTCTTCCCACAGAGCTTGCATTTTGTCAAAATGAGCTTCCTTGATTGCATTCTTCCTAGAGGCTTTCTTCAATGTAGCAGTTTCAAGATTTGCTAACCTCAATTTATTTTTCAATTCTTCAACACTATATTCCTCTGGCGGGATGATTGCCTTTCCTCTATCTTCTTTATGCAGCTGTGATGATGTTTCTAATGAAGTCACGGGTCTGTCATGAGCTTTTACGATCTTCTCTGTTTCACCTGCTTTTGGCATTATCTCCTGCATCTATTTCAAATTCCTCGTCATGGGTCTTCTTGGCTTAAAAACAAATTGAGCAACCTGATCATCAAACTTGAGCTTTTTCGAGGCTTTGATTCTTTTAGTCTTGTCTTTACTTGATTCTATCAAATCTACTTGAACCAAGGGAGATTCTTCAATGTCAATGGCTTGCAGTAAGTCATTCAAGCTTCCCTTTGAAACATGGCTTTCCTCAACAACCACCTTCTTGCCTTTTTCCTTAGCTAATTGACTCCTGGTCATTCTTCTCTGGACTACTTCTCCTATAAATGATTCACTTCTACCTTCTTTGATCTAAGTTTTCTCTTTCAGGGACTGCTAGGGTGTGTCTTGGATAACCATTGATCTGGCAGGATCCCTTACTTGTTTCCTAGCTTTCAATTTTCTGAATCTCTTGGATCTTGTTTTTGTACTATGATCAGTTGTTGGTGGAGAAGCTTTCACAACTTGGGGGCTAAGACCGGTTTCATTTTTAAAGCCAGACATAAACATGAAAGTGGGCCAATCCCTACCTACTCTCTGGAGTTCATACAGAACAATCAACTTGACTAAGCCGTGGTGAAACAATGAGGTCTCACAAGCTTCTTTCCTTAGCTGCACCTTGTCACAC
Source organism: Pinus taeda (assembly GCA_000404065.3). NCBI lineage: Eukaryota > Viridiplantae > Streptophyta > Pinopsida > Pinales > Pinaceae > Pinus > Pinus taeda. Next base: position 72,868 of record APFE030489495.1, read on the forward strand.
ATTTTGCTTAAGCTACGAAATAAGTAGAAAGGTAAATTTAAGAGATGTCTTTCCTATGAAATGCAGTAGAAGCTTGAAATGATATGAATACACCTTATTATATCTCCCTTCACATGTAAGGTACCTTTGTATGCAGGTAAGCAAATTGGCATATGAGTCCTTGACATAATTTCTAGCCACAGACTTGTTTAAATCTGAGTCAATGAACTTTGGCTTCAGAAATTCTTTGCAGGGGGTCATATCAAATTTAAAATTTTTAAACCATTTTTCTTGTCCTCTCAGAATCTCAGTGACTGTGGAGATTACCTCTGGTGAAATTTGCAATTCAAGCACACCAACTTTTGAATTCAGTCCTGCGAAATTCAAGGCAAACTCTTTGGTGATTTGTGCATGACCTCCCTGGAGTTTTTCGCAGAAATTCCAACATCCAACTTGCTTGAATGCATGTTCCACTTCCCTGTACTTCAAGATAATGTCTAAACCTTTAGGTTCACTCCTCAAGCATCTACCTGACCTATGCTCTTTTCTTTCTGTAGGCCCTTCCATGAGACTTCAGTGTAATGAAAACTTGATATACTGGTGCTATCTCAACCTTTGATCATTGCCTCACTTGACGTTTGAGGAATTCAAATTTAACATTTGCTGATTATTCCTCATGAAATGAATACAATCATAATCATGACTGTTAATACCTGGCTCTTCTTGGAACTTGCAATCCGAGTGTACCAAGGTACCTAACGACTCTAATGATGAAGATAAGTGGTTGGACATGATAGGTGAAGTGTATAAGCTGACAGTGGATGATGCAACCATAACTGAATGTGACAGATATGACAACTAAGAAAGATTTGCTACGGATTGCACGAACCTTCGATTTCGTAGCGTAGCTAGTGTAAAATCTAGGTTATGCGCTGCGAAAACACCTAAACTGTGTTTGCACTACGAAAACACCTAAAGCATTTCGTAACACGTAAGAACCTTTGCAACAAGATTAATACAGAGAATATATGTAAGTTATGGGACCAATGGTGAATGAGAACGGACTATTTGACCTTTATTTAACCATCCTACCAAGACTCCTAAGACACTAAGACTTAGATACTAAAGTAAACATGGAAACACTGAACTCGGACTAACATGTAATCCTCACAATCAAACCTGATGTGGACAATTTAGAAAACGCTTCTTAAGTGAGAACAACATGGAAGGACTAGAAGGGAGGCTTCATATAGAAGTTAATAAATTTTGGGTTATAAGTAACTTTGTACTTATCATGGGAAGATTCAAATCCTAGGTATAGTAGATGGAACATGAGATCTTGTATTCAAATCTTTTATAGTTGTTGAATTTTTAATTGGATAGACCAAAAAAAAAGATATACATGTGTGTTTGAATAAATATAAAATGAACTATGTTTTCCAATGAAGAATGGTCTTGTATTTATAAGCCTCCCAGTAAATATTCATGTAAATTTATGTATTTAATAT
>APFE030489495.1:75122-107752 GCA_000404065.3 Pinus taeda
TCTTCCTTTAAGAAACTTTGTCCTCAAAGTGTAATAATTTTTTATAAACCCAACCCTGACTCTTTCCTTAATATCTCTCATACATAATCTTTGAAACCTTTGATATGTAACATATTACAGTACTTTCCATTAATTTTCTAATGACACTCCAAAATGATGAGAATTCATGTGTGCATTAACATATACACCTCACATTCCTTACCAAATTTTTACCTTCACTTGATATAACAATTAGGGTTATGTTTATGTGCATTGTGGTTTTTTCCTATAGGTGTTAACTCTATACAATTAACTACTACAAATAGAATCTTAATAACACAAAAAAGATGCAACGGCACATGCATGTGCACACACACACACATTAACACAAATATTTAAACCAAAAAGATTATATATATAGATAGATAGATATATACTCACAACATCCATAAATCACTAATCCATTTACCTTAGATTAAAATACAACCATAGTTCCTTGACCAAAACTACAAAATCGTGGGATAAACCACCATGCACCACAAAACCACTAAAAATGAAAACCATGTGCCAAGATTTCCAAGAATAGATGCTATAAAACCTTTAAATATTTTAATTTTAATTTTATTATTTTTGGGGCAGGGGCTGCTACCCTCAAATCCCCCAAGTAGGTGAGGGGCTGCTACCCTCAAATCCCCCAAGTAGGTGAGGATTCATCCCAGGATTCATCCCCCTTTGAGCCCTTCATTTCACCTTATAAAACATACAATGCGTGGAGGTACTTGTGAAAATAATATAATACATTCCCAACATTATCCCACTTTTTATCTTTGCACATAGAGGGGACCAAGAGTACATGTCAATAATCCAAGGCAATAATTCCCATTATTTATCCACACGAAGAGAACTAGAACTTCTTAGTGCTCACATATTTTTTAATGTTTTTGCAACATTCATCAAAGCGTCCACCTTGACTAGCAACACCTTCTTTTCTTCAATCATATCTCTCACAAAGTGATATTCAACATCAACATACTTTGTTTTGGAATGATATGTTGGCTCTTCCCTAGGAATATAGCATTCTACCTATCACAATCTACATTCATAACTCATTGTACCAACCCAATACCTAAACAAAATATATATAAATATGTTGCTTCTTCACTTGAGTGAGTGGTTGTTGTTTTTACTTGAGATTAATGGCTAGGCAACTATGTCAAGGAACCATACTATGTATTCGATAAATGATTGAATAGAGACTTTTTTTACTCTTAGGACCATGTAAAATTTAAATAGACTAGTCAACAAGTTGATTCCATAATAGGCACTTATGTATATAAAATGGATGAGTTGAAAAATGAGAAATATATATTAAAAGACTTGAAACATTAAACTAATGCTTAAAATTTTCAATGAAGAAGATATACTAGAAAAATATTTCAGTAATCCTACTTTGTAGTATGCAATAATTATATGAAATATTCAACATACGAGCCCAGTAAGGTGAGGTATTACAGAAACAAATTGAATCTAACATAAATCCTTGTACTTATGGAGATGGTGCAAATGACTTAAGGGAAAATTGATACCCAACTTTAACCTCTCAAAGGTTAGTTCATATAACTTTGAAATAGCTTATAGATTCAAAGACTTTGATTTATAAGAAATATATTAATACATATAAAAAGTGTAGAATGCAAACATATGAAAAGAGAATCTATCATGACTGATCATAAGAATATTTCCCATGGGAAAAAATATAATACAATTATATCTCTCCAAAATCCAATCCTTATTCAATGTATCTTTTTTATAGTTGTACAAAAGGATTATAATAGATATTCGTTGTAGATGCAACTTTTCATGGATTAATATATAAAATAAGAAAGTAGTTCAACAACTCAAACTAATCATCTTCTAGTGATACCTCAATAAAATTATACTTTGTTGATTAAATTTAGAATATTTATGAAGAAAACTTGGCCAACCCATCCCACTCTATTCCAACTAGATGATGAAATGTTATCAACTTTCTATAAGCGACATCCATCTTGGTAGAAGTCATCAAATAATTTGTCAACGATGGTTTGTCATTTTAGAGTTCCTACCATGTGTAAAAATTTACCCACTTTACTCCTTTCCTTAACAACATTTCTATGTATGCATCTAAATATACTAAACTCTCCTTTAGTTCCTAACAAGACGGAAGACCCATTTCTACCAGAGCATTAAATTTACTTGTAAATGAATCTATAATGTCTTTTTCACTATTCACTTGTCTTGGGTTTGTTGAAGTAAATTTATTTGGGTCAAAATTCTGTTAGTTTCCATTACAATTGAAGTCCTATCTTGAACTCCCATAGCATGCAGTTATTCCCAGGTCCTCAAATTGAGAAACTTAAATTTTTTTTTTTAGCTATTTGTGGTTTTTCCCCAATTCAATTTGTGTCTACTAGATAGCTTTCTCTACTGTATAAAAAAAATCTAATTCATCTCCCATCACTTTAAAAGAATTCCATGTCCCTAAAATTTCAGTGAAAACATTAACCCCTATAATACACCTTGCTTTTGTCAAGGATTATGTACCGACTATGATTCTATATTTGCTAGTTTTCTTATTAAATTATTGCCTTTAAAATATTGATTGGTATTTGTGGTTTGATTCCTATTAGGTACCTTTTTCTTCAAAATAAAAATTTATTCATTTTTGAATAAAATTATTCTTCTTATATTTTTCAATCTCCATATATTTTAAGCTGAAATCAGACATTGTTTCAACTAAATTTTAATATGGGTCTTAAGGGGTTAATGGTGTTGATGGGGCTATTGGAAAAATATGTACACTTTTGATAAAAGTTCAATCTGTTTTCCATAATTTTATACCTTCTTATTTAATTCAATGAATACTATCAATAATTGTTCTTTTTCCTTTTCCACTTCCACCAACTTAGGTGTTTGTACATGCTCTATGTTTGGTATTTTCAATCTCTTCCTTAATACATGACTATTTGTGTCTCTTGATTTAACTAGGGCTTTTATTGAAGTTATGTCTACATTTGACTTATTTATTATTTTACAAATATAGGCCTTTTCCCTGAATCATGAAACATATTTCTAAAAATGGAATTGGACCCGACACCTATAGTTATGTTATATCAACTGCCCAATAAATAAGGAAAATTATGCCATCTATTTTAACCAGTTGTCATACAAAAACTCTTCATAAATTTTTGGTATAACATCGAGCATTGTATTTGATTGCCAAGTAACAACCTTCTAGTGACATAGATTACATTATTATCATTACCAATAACATTTTTATCAATCTTTCTAGACTTCATTGTAATAAATTACCTCACAGGAAAAAAAATCCACTATTGAAATTTAAGAATTATATTAATAGACAAGAAGCCTTAAGATTCCTCTCAATTCTCAATCAATAACTTCAACATAAATTCAAAAAATAGAGATGACACATTATATAGTCAAATCAACCCACAAAATATTTCTCCCTTCCATTATAGATTCAACTTGATAAAATATTTTTCGTTCCAATTGAATCATTATAGAAAACCTTTCACAACTTTGAAGAGCGTAGACCACCAATTTTTCCATGATTACTTGATGTTATACTAATGCCTCTTCAATAAACTTGTCATTATTTCCTTGCAAAACATCCTATAGGATCTGAGTTTCATTCCTTATCTCTTCAATAATATTGTTGTCATTCCCTCCCTCAACAATTGCTTGTAGAGCTTGTTGTGAATAGGTTACACTCAAGGCAAGGGAAAATTGGGCTACAACAAACCATTGTGTGGAGACATTCCACTTGACTTTCGTTTAGTTGCTCTGTTTTCTAATCCCTCTCTATTGTCTATATCTCTCAAAATTATACTCTGCAAATATTATGCATTAGCAGATCTAGTTCTTTGAACCATTTTCAAATATGCACTCTCTTCATTAGAAATTATATTATCAAGAGTATCAAATTCTAAAACCTGACCACATTCAAGGACAAGTATGTGATCAATATCAATAATAGTAGTAATTCAATGAGTAATGACAATAATTATTCATGACCTAAATTCTTCACAGATGGTCCTTTAAATTAGATCATATGTTGCAACATCTAAAAATTCATGGCTTCATCAAGAACTAAAATATTTTATCTTCAAATAATTTCACAAGCAGAATTGATCCTAATAATGAATTTAGCTCTAGATTTGAAACATTGATCACCAAGATGGATAATACTGTGGGTCAATTTCTAGTTCTGAAATATAATAAGAACACCAACCAGAAAAACCGCCAAACGATTACTTCCCTACACAGAAGGGAAACTTGGGTAAAGATTTGTTTTCTTGAGAAGATGTTGATTAAGATTGAGAGAAGGGTTGCGAACTTATATCTTCATTATGCAGCGCTTTCTCGATAAAACTGATCCTAATCATGAATCTAGTTATAGATTTGAAACATAGATCAACATGCTGAATACTATTATGGTTCAGTTTCTGATTCTGCAATCTAACAACAACACCAACCATAGAAACCTCCAAACAACAATTACTTCTCTACAAGGAAGGGGAACCTGGGTAGGGATGTGTTCATCATTTGCTCAAGAAGATACGAATTAAGGTTGAGAGAAGGGTTGTAGACTTATCTCTTCCTTCTGTAGTTCCTTCTCAACAAAATTGATCTTGATGATGAATCTAATTCTAGATTTGAAATGTCGATCAACATGATGGATAATACTATGGATCAATTTTTGGTTCTACAATCTAACAACAACACCAACCACAAAAACCTCTAAACAATAATTATTTCTCCGCATGAAATAGAAACTTGCGTAGATATTTGTTTGTTAGAGAAGATATATATTAAGATCGAAAGAAAGGTTTTAGAATTATCTCTTCCTTCTGCAACTCCTTCTCAAAAAAATGATCTTGATGATGAATGTAGTTCTAGATTTGAAACATTGATCAATATGATGTATAATATTGTGGGTCAGTTTTTGGTTCTGTAATCTGACAACAACACCAACCATAGAAACCTCCAAATTATAAAAACTTCCCTAAATGGAAGGGAAACTTGGGTAGATATCCGTTCACTCGAGAATATATGGATTAATATCAAGAGCAAGTTTACATACTTATCTCTTCCTTATGCAATTCCTTCTTGACAAAACAGGTCCTAGTGATGAATCTAGTTCTAGATTTGAAACATTAATCAACATCATGGATACTACTATGGGTAATTTTTCATTCCTAGAATCTAACAACAACACCCACCATAGAAACCTCCAAACAATAATTGCTTCCCTACATGAAAGGGAAACCTGGGTAGAGATCCAATTGTTCAAGAAGATATGGATTAGGATCAAGAGAAGGGTTGTGGACTTATCTCTTCTTATAATTATTACTTTCCTTATGCATCTCCTTCTCGACCAAATTTATCCTGATGACGAATCTAGTTCTATATTTCAAACATGTATCAACATGATGGATACTAATTTCCTAATTTGAAATATAACAACAACACCAACCACAAAAACATCCCAAAAAAACTTACTTCCATACACAAAAGAGAAACCTAGGCAGAGTTCCATTCGCTCGATAAGGTACAGGTTAAGATTGAGAGAATTGGTATGGCCTTATCTCTACTTATACTTATTACTTTCCTTATGCAACTTCTTCTCAACAAAATTGATCTTGATGATGAATCTAGTTGTAGATTTGAAATGTTGATCAACATGATGGATACTACTGTGGGTCAATTTTCAGTTCTAAAATATAGCAACAAATATTAGTAATTGGCATTGGTCCACACTAAAATTATCATCAGCCTCAGAAACATCGGTGTCAAGTCCTAAAAATTCATCTTGATAAGATCTTTTAAATGTGCCCTTTCGATTGTAGCACATGTGCTTCTCTATGGCCCCCTTATTCACCTTTTTCATAAATACACCCTTTGAAACATCCATAATAGAGCCTATCCTTCTAATAAAAAACATGGCATCAATTATAGCTTCAACTCACATTAGTGAGTGTCCTCTAGGTCTTAGGAGACGACTCAAAAAAATCGAAATGAGGAAACTTTTTTGGAACATCCATTCACAAAATTGCTTTTAAAACAAGGTTAATAGAACCTGTATGTGTTCCATGCTAACCCAGGATATGCCCATGTCATATTATCACCATTAAGCATAACATAATCAGTGCCATCAAGAACGGTGTTAGCCACATTTGTAGCTTCGAGCACAGATATTTCATTGTGGCCAAATAGAAAGAGTGAAACTGCTGGGAATCCTAACACTTTGTGCACTCTTTATTTTCCTTTATAAATTTGTTTTTATCAATTATTTCAAGGAATTATCGGTACTCTACATGACACTAGAGGTATTGACAGAGAAGTATTATAGTGAGAAAGTGGATGTGTGAAGTGCAGGGGTGATCTTGTACTTAATTATGAGTGGACAGGTTCCCTTTGCAGGATAAAAACCACTGAAAATAATTGAGGGATTCATAGGTGGGCATCTTCAGTTCCAAAGTGATCGGTGGCCCTCAAAATATGAATTTGCTAAATACTTTCTGGGTTTCATGATGGGTTAAAACACCTCAAAATATGAATTTTCTAAATACTTTGTGGGTTTCATGATGGGTTATGTTTTAATTTCTTGAATACACCTTGGATATGATACAAATAATCAACAAAATATATTTTGGCCAAATTCCAAACACCAAGGATATGAAAACACTCCTATAAAAGGAGAGAAAGAAGTTGGTTGGCTTTTGAGAAAATATAAGGAAGTCAAAAATTTTGACGAGGTCATTTTGTGCTACACCAAACTCTATAATATATTTGGCACATATGACACATATTGATTTTTATAGGCCATTTAGTTACATATGATCAGTGAGCCTCCTAATAGGGTTAATCGACATCCTATTCCTCCTTGTCACCATTTTGCACAAAGCCCTAAGCATGTTCCTTTCATCCCCCATCATTTCAACCCTAAACTACATCATTTGAGCCAGTTCTAAGACCAACACTCTAATTCGGACTTATGCAGGAATGCAACAAAATACAAAAATACCCATATACACAAAAATGCAAAGAAATAAAATTTCTTTTCTTTAATATCAAAGAACTGAAATATGCTTACATACATAAATAAAAATAAACTATCTCGAGCGATGGTAGCTTATCTCTGAGAAGCGATGTGGTGGCTACATGCCTCTGAACCATGCTATATTGAGGCTCAAAGGCCTATTTATTATTTAGAAACAATAGAAAACCCTAAACATCCAAAAACCTAACCCTAGGAGATGAAGCGCCAAAACTGTGGGCCCCGTTTGGGTAAATTGGTACATCAACTTCTCGGGGTCATAACTTTGGCATACGATCTCCGTTTCGTTATCATAATACCTTGTTTCGAAGATCTCAAAGAGAAGGATGAAAAAAGACAAGATAATTGGTTTGAGATTTTTTTGGTCTCTTTGTTTTCCTTGAAAACGTCTTTTAGTCCCTCAAAACAATTCCAGAAGTTTAGGACCCGAAAAATTGCCAAAAATAGTAAGTTATGCTACAATTAAGGAAACTAAAAAGAAACAACGGTGGGGGTCCAAGTGGAATAGGTGTGTGGCCACCAATATCCACCTAGATCAGTCCTCCCCCCTTAGGAAGCAATGGTCCCCATTGCATTAAGTGCCTCCATGAGGTGGGGAAACTTTTGTTGAACTTGGTCCCTGGTGAGCCACTTGCCTTAGTGTAGGAGTTGGCTAGCATTGAAAACCCGATACAATTGGATCTTTTGCTGGCCAGTGTTCTTAACCTACGTGTCCATGATCCAATAATTTATGGCATGTTCCATGCAGTCTGGGTTTAACTCCATTGGTGTTAATTGTTCTGCAATGTCTGATGTGTCCAGTAATGGTGGAAAGTATGGTCGAAGGTGGTCCACATTGAACACTGGGTGCAGACAAAGGAATGGTGAAATGTTGAGCTCGAAAGAATTTTCCCCTACAACCTTAGTGATGGTGTAAGGCCCATATCAGAGTGGGTGAAGCTTGCAGTGGGGCCCAAGGAGGCACTCCTCCAAATGTAACCAAAGTTTGTCGCACAACTCAAACTTGTGTGGCACCCAATGTTGATCATGATGCTGCTTGTACTTAGAATTAGCTCTGTCCAATATGTCATGGACCTACTAGCGGATGGGTTGAATGCACTCAATGAAGTTTTTATCCCTGTAAGCTTCGGACTGTGCATGAGTTGAATCTGCCTGAGTAGCTGCAAATGGTATGGCCACATCAATGGGACATAGTGGTTGGAATCCCAACACCACCTAAAAGGGGATGTGGCCAGTTGAGCTATGGAGAGCTCTATTGTAGCTGTTCTGTACATAGGGGATGCTTTCATCCCATGTGCATGGATGCTTTGAGTTTTACATATGTAGAAATTGTACGATCATCCTGTTGACGAACTCAGTTTGGCCATCAATTTAGGGGTGGAGAGTCGTGAACTTAGTGAGCTTGGTATCCAACATTGGTCAAAGACTTGACCAAAATGTACTTAGGAACCTTTTGTCCTGATCTGAGATAATGGACTATGGGATCCCAAAATGTACCCACACTCATTCAAACAAGAGCTTAGTAGTGGCTTATGATGTGACACTCTTCTTGCAGGCCACCAGAATGGCCATCTTAGAGAATCTGTCAACGACCACGAAAACACAGATGTTTCCATGCTTAGTAGAATGAAGGCCCAACATGTAATCCATGGAGATGGATTCCCAAGGTCGACTAGGAGTAGGCAAAGGAGTATATAGGCCTTATGTCTTGATGGTTGGTTTGGCAATGATGAAGGCAGTGCAAGATCTGATGTACTTCCCAACATCCCCTTGAAGGTTCAGCCAATAAAAAATACTTTTGCAGAACTACCACTGTTTTCTCTACCTCGAAATGCCTACCGGCCCATCTGTAGAGCGCCTCCCAAATCATCTTGGCATGCTCACTTGAAGGAACACAAATGTTTCCCAGGTGACATAACAGTGCATCCTCGAGGTGAAATTTTGGAACTTGCTTATTGTTTGGTCTTTACTTACTAAGGTAAGTTAAGCTCTTAATTCCTTTATCAACCTGGGAAAGTACACTTAGAGGTGCTCATCTAAAGTATATAAATCTAGAAGGATCTAATTTTATGATGACAGCCTAGTGAAATGAAATTAACAGTGCTCTCTTACAAGAGTTCCTTCATTGTCTTTTCAATCACTCAAGCATCAATCTAGATGAAACAAATCTTATGCAATTTTGATTACCTAGGTAACAAAACAGAGCATTAATGACTGGTTAAAAATCATAGCATTCCCTTACAAGAATCTTGCTCAATAGAATCCTTTCCCAATCATAACAATCCAAAGTAATTTCAATAACTAACTAAATCAAATAGTGAATAAGATGAGTAATGTTGCAAACCAATAATAGTTAAATCTTTTTACAAGAATCACTTATCAAACTGCAAATTGAATTTAATAATTACAATCTGAATCACTTAGAAATCAAACCATGAACTATCTTTAAAGTCAAAGCCACTAAGTGAACATAGAAATTGTATGACAGCAAGCATATATATCAATTTTCAAGATAAGATTTGGTTGAATATTTTTACAAGGTTCTTTTCACAACGAATGAAAATCCTTTTGAATAATAACATAACCTTTTCCTACAACACATAAAATAACTTTTAACTTTCAAATCCGAATATGAAACTAGCAAGGAAACTTGAAAACAGAGTGTACCAGTGTAGTGATGAGGGCCCTTCAATACTTCACAAGCACACTAAAAAACGATTCTGAAGAGAATGACTATTGGATCTGGAAGCATAAACTTGATACTGAAGTCTGTATTAAGTATGGAGATTAAAAATGCACAAACTGTACTTTCATATGTTTAAAATCTAGCTGAAAACATAGTCCTCTCCCATAGGTTATTTATCATGAATCCTATAAAAAAAGAAGCTATTCCTCCTTCATATTATCCTAACATAATTCTATTAATTACATCCAAGAAGGTAGAAATTGAATCAGTTCCTTCATTTATGCAAAAATTCTCAAAAAAGAAATTATTTTTTTCACAAAATTTGGAAATCTTGCTGAAGTGGTTGGGTTCGACCAGTGTTGACCGAACACTTATTTCCTTCAAAACCGAAAGTGGATAGGTAATCCACCATCCATGTACATTTTACTTCATGCCCAAAATCTTCAAATTCGCTCACCTGCTATGCAACATGTCAAACAATGGATCATTTATAGGAAGTCACAACTTCTTGTATTTTTTTGAAAAATGTCATTTTTAACAGAACGATTTCAAAAATTAATTTCAAGCTAAAAATAATGATAATGACATCATATCATTTAGTTTCTAAGGATTATAGCTGGAATATGAAGGTGAAATGGTAAAGAATGATAATCAAAAGAGGATTTTAAGTGGAATGGACAGTCATAATTTCATACCAACATTCCCCCAAACTCAAGATTTCATGCCCTCATGCAAATGAGTTCTAACCTGTCAAATTTTTCCTTTTGCCTTTGCTTCTGCCTCTTCTACCTAAAGTAAAGCGTTGATGTTCATTTGGGCTTCATACTTTGTCTTTAGGGTTTGATACTTGGTTTTAATTGCTTTCTTTTGCTTGTAAAGTTTGTAGGCCTTCCTACAAATTTGCATTTTATAGGCTGTGAGTTTCTTAACCTTCTTTTTCAATTTTTCATTCTCATCTTCAAACTTCTTGCTTTGTATTTTGAGTGTTTCATTTTCTCTTTTCACCAATCTTTCCAAAACTTTTGATTCCATAAGTTGTTGTTGTAATTTCTTAGCTTTCCTTTCTAGTTTTCTTTTCTTTTTACCTAAGAATTTATGTTCTTGTTGCTTCTTTTCCTTGTCTTTACTTTCGAATCCTTGTATGTAGTCATATTGTGCCTGTTGTAGAATATCATCCTCCTCCACCGTTTTCCCTTTCTAACTTAACTTAGCCTTTCTGGACCTTCTTGTGTAAGTGGAGAAAATTTTATCCTGTTCAGCCCTTTCAGCCTCCTCTCTTACCTTCCTCCTTGTTCTGATACTGCTGCTGGATGGAATAGAGTTACTTACTTTGTACTCTGAAAAGTCTTCCTCTATAGCATCTACATCAATCAATAGTTCTGCATGTCGCTACCCTTCCTTCAAATTCTATTGTTCCTCATGTGGATTTTGTTGCCTTGCTTGCTCTTCATCTTCCATAAACTCATTAGTCACCAAGAATTTCTTCCATGTCACACTTATCTTTTGCAGTTCAAATTCAATCAAGATTTTTACCAAAGCAAAATGGTATAGGTTCCTATCCTGATTTTTCCTTTGTTTTTGTACGGTCTTAGACATCTTAGTCAAGCTTTGCAAAAGAAAATATGGTAAGCGTATGATGCAATCTCCTTTTAGATGCATTAAAAATTTGATATGATAAAGAAATACAATGTTGTATCTTCCCTCACAGGTTATAAATTTTTGAATAACATAAACTATTTCATCCCATGGATGAATGAGCCAACTCCTTGGTATCCTTGATTTCCAGTCAACTGATGATACCATTGTCCTAGATATGAAATGTGTCCATGTTTTCTCTTTGAACTGTTTGGTTTTAAAATACTTTTATCCTTCAGGGCTTATACCTATTGCTTGAGAAATTGTGTCTTATGAGACCCTAAAAGACAAGTTTCCTACAATGGCCCTCTCTCCATTGAATGAGGAGGAAAACTCCCTTGCTGCTAGCTCATTATGCCCATTAAATTTCTCTAAGAATGTCAGCCATTATTTTGCCCTAAAAATGTTTATGCAGTCCTTATGGTATTTGGTAGGGTCAAATTGTTGTGGCTCTGTTCGGTTTGCCATGAGAGAAATTTTTTATCTCCTGTTACACTGTGTGTAAGAAGAATTTACAGTTGCAAAAAACAATTCTACCATAGTTTGTAGAAAATTATTGTATTTCCCTTATGTTGTTAAAACAAATTTCACCATAGTTACGATACGAAAACTATCTGAGCTTGAGTACTATGTGTATCTCTTGTTTAATGGAGGACACTACCAATTAAATCAAAATACCCTTCAACCAGTTCTATAAAGTCCCCCTATGTCGTGGCCCTTTTACTTGTATGTTGACATTGTTATTGTCAACATACCCCTAAAGATATACCCTTATGTATCTCAGAGAGGATTGCTTTATAACCTTTAGAATGGTAAACAGGTCTAATTCACAACGTTTTCTATAGGTTTGGACTTCTACCTATACTCCACGATGAATATAATACTTACTTCCCCTTTTAACACGGTGGTTTCATTCTTAAGACCTCCATTCGTTACTTGTTTATGCAACGAATCCTCAGCCTCTTCACGCAACATATACTTCACTGAGAATTCCTTCAATGCCTTACACAAGGATTTTTAATGATGCCCTACGGAGTTCTGGCAGCGGTCTTTGAATGATGAAATTGGGTATGGTGCAAGCCCTTTGTTGAAATCATGAGGAATACGGATCATTATGGCGCCTTCAGATCATAAGAGCATCGGGTCATGATGATTTCACTGAACTAGCTGTTAATCCTTACTTATGATCACATACCCTTCGTCTATCAAATATGTTTTATTTTCCAGATTTAAAAAATTTTAGGTTGAAAACCATAAATATTTTTAAATCCTTTGACTTCGTGCCCTGATCCCTTCTTCAAAATTCGGTTATGTGGCCTACTAATTGATGACTTCCAATTGGCATTTGGTGACTTAATTGGTTCTCAAGTATGCATGCTTAGTTTTGGTAGATCTGTTGATATTATGGCTGTAGGTTGATTAGAAATGTATGTAGGATAAAAGGGTAGGCTTTAAGGATCAGGATTTTAGGAATATATACAGGATAGAAGATAGGATTAATGTTTAGAAATAGGAAATAGATTACAGTTATAGGATATAGGTAGAAGAGTAGGATTGACTCCTATAGGATATAAGAATGAAAAATATAGGATAAACTAGGTATTTAGAAACTAAAATCAATAATCATTATAAACCACCATTTAAAAATTGAAATTAATAAAATAAATTAAAAATATTAAAATGACAATTCTTACAGTCCTCTGATATCTCTTTGTTTGGAGGTTGGCTTTTGTTGTTTGATATGTTCAGGCATAGTTCAGACCTGTGATGGTGTCCATTTTTCTCTTAAATGTAATCTCTTCTTCTTAGGTGTAGTCCTCTAATATCTCTTTGTTTGGAGGTTGGCTTTTGTTGTTTGATATGTTTAGGCATAGTTCAGACCTGTGATGGTGTCCATTTTTCTCTTAAATGTAATCTCTTCTTCTTAGGTTTAGTCCAGTCTTCTTTGTAGATGTAATCTTCCTCTTTTTGGGTGCAGTCTTCTTCTTTGCAATTTCTTCTTCTTAGTTGCAGTCTTCTTCTTTGTAGATGCAATATTCCTCTGGATAGATCCCATTCTGATAATGTGCATAGAACAGGTCCCTTGCCTGAGAATGAGAATTTGTATATAATAGGTCCCTTTCTGAGAAATTATATATAACAGGTCCCTTTCTGAGATATGTTATGAGTTTAAAATCAAATCCTTTTGACAAATACTGAACAATAATCATTTTCTAAGAATCCATCAAAAAACGTAAAGACAAATCTCTTCCTCTATTGGAGATAAACTTAGGGAGATAGAAAAGCATGAATAAAATCAGATTTTCTTCTCCCCAACTGATGATTTGACTTGTCCTCAAGTCATGTTTCTTTCAGAATCCTTTTATTTTGCAATTCAAACTAAAGTAAAAAGGAATTCTTACAAGCCAATTTCTTGGTTTTCTCATAATAATTCGTGTTTAGATTATGCTATATCTGGTTTTCATATCTAAACATTATTTTGTTTTTTTCTTAGTTTTATTATTATTATTATTATTATTTTTTTATTTATTAATTTTTTTATTTTATTGTGGAAACCAAAAACTTAATTAAGGAAACAATGCCAAAAAGTTTGGTCTTTACTTACTAAGGTAAGTTAAGCTCTTAATTACTTTATCAACCTGGGAAAGTATACTTAGAGGTGCTCATTTAAAGTATATAGATCTAGAAGGATCTAAGTTTCTAATGACAACCTAGTGAAATGAAATTAACAATGCTCTCTTACAAGAGGTCGTTCATTGTCTTTTCAATCACTCAAGCATCAATCTAGATGAAACAAATCTTATGCAATTCTAATTGCCTAGGTAACAAAACAGAGCATTAATGACTGGTAAAAAATCCTAGCATTCCCTTACAAGAATCTTGCTCAATAGAATCCTTTCCCAATCATAAAAATCCAAAGTAATTTCAATAACTAACTAAATCAAACAGTGAATAAGATGAGTAATGTTGCAAACCAATAACAATCGAATCTTTTTACAAGAATCACCTATCAAACTGCAAATTGAATTTAACAATTACAATCTGAATCACTTGGAAATCAAACCATGAACTATCTTTAAAGTTAAAGCCACTAAGTGAATATAGAAATTGTATGACAGCAAGCATATATATCAATTTTCAAGATAAGAATTGGTTGAATCCTTTTACAAGGTTCTTTTCACAACGAACGCAAATCCTTTTCAATTGATAATTTTAATAACATAACCTTTTCCTACAACACACAAAATAACTTCTAACTTTCAAATCCGAATATGCAACTAGTAAGGAAACTTGAAAATAGAGTGTACCAGCGTAGTGATGAGGGCCCTTCAACACTTCACAAGGACACTAAAAAACGATTCAGAAGAGTATGACTATTGGATCTGGAAGCATAAACTTGATAGTGAAGTCTGTATTAAGTCTGGAGATTAAAAATGCACAAACTGTACTTTCATATGTTCAAAATCTTGCTGGAAACATAGTATTCTCCCATAGGTTATTTATCATGAATCCTATAACAAAAGAAGCTATTCCTCCTCCATATTATCCTAACATAATTCTATTAATTACATCCAAGAAGGTCGAAATTGAATTAGTTCCTTCATTTATGCAAAAATTCTCAAAATAGAAATTATTTTCTTCACAAAATCTGGAAATGTTGCTGAAGTGGTTGGGTTTGACTAGCGTTGACCAGACACTTATTTCCTTCAAAACCAAAAGTGGATAGGTAATCCACCATCAATGTACATTTGACTTCATGCCCACAATCTTGAAATTCGCCCACTTGCTATGCAACATGTCAAACAATGGAGAATTTACAGGAAGTCACAACCTCTTGTAATTTTCTGAAAAATGTCATTTTTAAGATAATAATTTCAAAAATTAATTTCAAGCTAAAAATAATGATAATGACATCATATCATTTAGTTTCTATGGATTATAGCTGGAATAAGAAAGTTAAATGGTCAAAATGATAATCAAAAGAGGATTTTAAGTGGAATGGATAGTCATAATTTGATACCAACACTTATCTTTTAGGAGTGTTTGGTATGTCTTGTCAAATTATGGATCAATCTTTAAATATGCGGCCACCCCGCAGTCTCGTGCCCACAAGAGTCAAGCACAGTGGTCAGCGTTATGATCGGTGGTTGGCTAAGGCAATCTGCGACATTGTTGGTGTTGCCCTTCTTGTACTTAATGTTCAAATGGAATTGTTGCAGGTACGTGGACCATTTCTTATGGTGATCGTGTAGGAACTTCCATTATGTTTGTATGAACGACAGGGGTCAGTGGTCTATGTGGATGACTATTTCCTTCCCTAGAATGTAATTCTTATATTTTTGGTAGGCCTGCATAACGGAATGCATTTCTTTGTCATAGGTGGGACACTTTCAGACTGTGTCTGAAAATGTCTCACTATGATATGCCACTCAGTGCCCTTGCCGAGTAAGAATTACACCAATAGCATAGTTGGAGGCATTTGTCTCAATCTCAAATGGTTTTTTACAGGTTTGGTAGTGTGAGCACTGGTGTATAGTAGAGGCGATGCTTGAACTCGGCAAACGCATTCTGTTGGGATTCAAGGAAAAATAAATTTGCTTTCGATCCACCCTTAGTGACTTGAATTAAAGGCCAAGTGAAATGAGAGAACCCCACCACAAACTTGCGATAGAAATTGGCAAGACCAAGAAAGCTGCAGAGCTGTATTACAGTGGTCGAGGCTGGCAAATCTCGAATGACTTGTATTTTGGCTGGGTCCACATAGACACTTTGCTCATCTATTATGTACCCAAGATATTGAACCTATGTCATGCCAAAAGTGTATTTATCCAAATTGGCACACAACTTGTGTTGTCGTAGGGTTTAAAGGACCTATCGAATATGGTGGAGGTTCTCTTCCCAACTCTGGTTGAAGATCAAGATGTCGTTTAAATACACCACCACAAATGCATTAGTGAAGGGTCGCAACATGTCATCCATCAATCTCATGAAGGTTGCACGGGCATTCGTCAACCTGAAGGCATGACCAACCACTCAAAAAGTCCCTCCTTAGATATGAAGGAAGTCTTCCACACATCGGAAGTTTCAATAGACACCTGGTGATAACCAAACTTCAAGTCAATCTTGCTGAAATATTTGTCCCCCTTGAGCTAGTCAAGAAGGTCATCAATCATTGGGATTGGGTACCTAGTTTGGACAATGATCTTGTTCAGTGCCTGATAGTCAATACAGAGTCTCCAGGTCCCATTCTTTGTTTGTATCAATACGATCAGGGTCCCACAGGGTGATGAGCTTGGCCTATTCTGCAATATCTATTGAATCTACCTCTTGATTTCATTGTTCTCTATAACATAGTGTCGATAAATCAGTCCATTGGGTAGTGGCATGCCCACGGTCAGATCAATGGCGTGTATGAATTGACAATGTAGAGGTACCCTTGTAAGTGAGGTGAAAATGTCCATGTAATACTCCACAACCTTATCCATATGTTGTTGTTTTGTGGAGGAGCCTTGTTTGCTAGCAGTGGCCAAAACCTTCTTCTTGCCCTGAGGGTGAATCATAAGGAAAAAAAAAATCCTATTCTGGGAAATTATCTTACTGCATTTCTTTGCAATGATCAAAGAGATGGTGGTAGGTAGGGATACCTCCTATATCCTATACAACTTATTGCTCAAAGTAATATTCTCAAAGCAAGGTCTAGACTCATATACAACATGTCGCTTCCATAAGTATGGTAGTCCTAATAATACATCACAAACTTAAAGAAGAGAAACATTGCATAGTACCTCATTCATGAAGGGCTTGATGCTATAGGGAAGGAGAAACTGTTGGCTGACACAGATATCTCGTCCTTGGTAAAGCCACTTAATGGTGTACTGTTGCAAATGTATTGTAGTTGGTAGACCCAGACGCTTCATGACCTTTGCTGAAATGAGGTTCCTTTGGCTCCTGTTGTCGACAATGAACTGCAACGGAGAACCCTTCACCCACATTTGTGAGTGGAAGAGGTGTTCCCCATCCTCTGGATCTTCAGGCTCATTTTTTTGGATCTTAGTGGTGGCCAAGGTGGCACTGGGCTCTGCGTCAATGATCTACTTCTCTTTTTCATTCCCATTGTTGGGTTCCAAACCAGAGTAGGAACATGTGTCTGTTTCAGAAGCCTTTAGCCCGGCCACCAGTGACTAATCGGCCCTACACTCACTTGTGTTATGAGTGGAGCTCTTATGGAACTCACACCATTTTCCCATGTCCTTGTTTTTCTTTAGGGTGTTGTTCTTTGGTTGTGGCTTTGATGGGTTGTGCTAGGTCACCCCACCTTGGCCTTGTCCTTTTCTCTGTGGGTTGGGGACACCTTTTCCTTGCTTTGGATTCAAAGATCCAAAATCTTACTTCTTTTGTTTAAACTTCTGCTCAATCTTGACAGAGTATCGATATGTTGTGCCAGGCGAGCAGATGTCCAAGAACTCCATCTCATCCTAGATGTATTTGTGTAGACAATCGTGGTACTTGAGTACCAAATGATGCTCAAAATCCTTAATACCTAGCTTCATGCGAAGGGTATGGAAAACATTTGTAAACTCCGGCACATCTTGGTTGCTTCCCTGCCATAGAGTGGTCCACTTTATGTATTTATCTTCATAGCACCCAACAAGTTAATATTATTACTTGATGATGTCTCAGAAAGAATTCCAAGTGGGTGTGGCTGAAAATAGTGAGGATTCCCTCTTGTCCTTTTGTTCATAGTAGGTTTCCCACCAGTTCTTGATGTTTAGGGTGGCTTTGAGAAGTGTAAAAGTAATATTTTCTTTATTGGAAAAGTCATGAACTGAAAAATATCCTTCCAACAGATTTAACCATTTATTTGCAACATCTACATCTATCTGGCCCTCAAATATGGGAATATCAAAGTTAACTTCCTTAAAAGGAGTGGCACATCCACAGTGCCAGCTGGATGAATATGTGTCACCTATGGGTAGTTGTCGAAGGATCTGGGCAAATTTATCCATCATTGTGTTCCTCTTGCTTGAGGTCTTCCTCAAGTAGTATGGGAGGCTGTTAGGTTTTGTGAGGTTGGTCTTGCAAATGTTCAACCAGATTGAGCCTTAACTCCTTATACCCTGACCTTGTTGGGGACAAGCAAAGAAAACATAGAAAGAGAAGATCGCACTGATACCATTGATCTAGACTTATGTAGGAATGCAACAAAATATAGAAATACCCATATACACAGAGATGCAATATAAATAAAACTTCATTTCATTAATATCAAAGAAATGAAATATGCTTACATATAGAAATAAAAATAAACTAGGTAGGGCGATGATAGCTTATCTCTAAGAAGAGATGTGGTGGCTACATGCCTCTGAACTGTGTTACAATGAGGCTCAAAGGCCTATTTATCATTGAGAAACAATGGAAAACCCTAAACATCCAAAAGCCTAACCCTAGGAGATGAAGCGCCAAAATTGTGGGCTTCGTTTAGGTAAATTGGTACATCAACTTCCCGAGGTCGTAACTTTGGCATACAATCTCTGTTTGGCTATCATAATACCTTGTTTCAAAGATCTTAAAGAGGAGGCTATGAAAAAAATGGAAGACTAGTTTGGGACTTTTCTGGTCTCTCCATTTTCCCTAAAAACGTCTTTTAGTCCCTCAAAATAGCTATGGGAGTGTAGGACCCGAAAAAATGACAACAATATTAAGTTATTAAGTTGTGCTACAATTAAGGAAATTGAAAAGAAACAACAGTGGCGGTCCTAGTGGAATAGGCGGGTGGCCACCAATATCCACTTGGATTAGTCCTCCCCCCTTAGGAAGAAATAATGCCCATTACATTGAGTTCCTTTATGATATGGGAAAACTTCTGCTGAACTTGGTCCCTAGTGAGTCACTTGCCTTGGTTCAAGAGTTGTCTAGCTTTGACAACTTGATACAGTTGGATCTTCTGCTAGCGAGTGGTCTTGATTTGCATGTCCATGATCCGATCATTTGTGGCCTATTCCATCCAGTCTGGGTTTAACTCTTTTGATGTGAGTTGTTTTGTAATGTCTGATGTGTCCAATAATGGTGGACAGTATGGTCAAAGGCAGCCCACAATAAACACTGGGTGCAAGCCAAGGAATGGTGGAATGTTGAGCTTGAAAACATTGTCCCCTACATCCTTAGTGATGATGTAAGGCCCATATAAGAGTGGGCGAAGCTTGTAGTGGGGCCCAACGAGGTGCTCCTTCTACAAATGTAACCAAACTTTGTCGCCCACCTGGAACTTGCGTGGCACCCGTTGTTGATCATGACACTTCTTGTACTTAGCATTGGCCCTTTCAAATATGTCATGGACTTGCTGGTGGATGTATTGAATGCATTCAATAAATTTGTTCACCCTATTAGCTTCAGACTGGACATGAGCTGAATCTGCCTTAGTAGCTGTAAATGGTATGACTATATCAATGGGACATAATGGCTAGAATCCTAACCCCACCCAAATGATGTTGTGGCTAGTTGAGCTATGGAGAGATCTATTATAGTTGTGATGGACATAGGGGAAGCTTTCATCCCATGTGCGAGGATGCTTCGAGTTGTACATACATAGAATGTGTACGATCATCCTGTTGATGACCTCTATTTGGCCATCAGTTTGGGGGTGGAAAGTCATGGACTTAGTGAGATTAGTATCAAACATCGACTAGAGACTTGACCAAAATGTACTTAGGAACTTTCTTATCCTAATTTGAGATAATAGATTGTGGGATCGAAAGATGTACCACACTTATTCTAAGAATATTTTAGCAGTGGCTTCTACTGAGATAATCTTCTTACATGCCGCCAGAATGGCCATCTTAGAGAATCTGTCGACAATCACGAAAATGCAGTCGTTACCATGCTTAGTAGAAGGAAGGCCTGGCATGTATCCATGGAGATGGATTCCCAAGATCGACAAGGCCTACGCCATTGAAAATAGTGAGGATTCCTTCTCTTCCTTTTGTTCACAGTAGGTTTCCCACTAGTCCTTGATGTGCGAGGTGGCTTTGAGAAGTGAAAAAGTAATATTTTCCTGATTGGAAAAGTCATGAACAAAAAATTACCTTCCAACAGATTTAACCATTTATCTACATCTTCTGCACCTATTTGGCCCTCAAATATGAGAATATCAAAGTTAACTTGTACCTTAAAAGGAGTGGCACCTCTAGAGTGGTAGCTGGATGAAGATGCATCCCATGTGGGTAGCCATCAAAAGATCTAAGCAAAGTTGTCCATCATCACGTTCCTCTATCACTTGAAGGATTCCTCAAGCAATATTTTGAAAGGAACTCTTGCCCTTCATATTTCTTTTCTTTTTCCATGGGAGGTCATCAGGTTTTGTGAGGTTGGTCTTGCAAAGGTTCAACTAGATCGAGCCCTAACTCCTTATACCCTGACCTCATTCGGGAAATGCAAAGAAAAATAGAGAAAGAGAAAACCGCTCTTATATTGCTGATCCAGACTTATGTAGGAGCGTAAAAAAATACAGAAATACCCATATACACAAAGATGCAACAGAAATAAAACTTCATTTCCTTAATATCAAAGAACTGAAATATGCTTACATACATAAACAAAAATAAACTAGCTCGAACAATGGTATCTTATCTCTGAGAACAGATGTGGTGTCTACATGCCTCTAAATTGTGTTACAACGAGGCTGAACAACCTATTTATTATTGAGAAACAATAGAAAACCCTAAACATAAAAAAAAAAATAACCCTATGAGATGAAGCGCCAAAACTGTGGGCCCCGTTTGGTTAAATTGGTATATCAACTTCCCAAGATCATAAATTTGGCATACAATCTTTGTTTGGCTATCATAATAACTCATTTTGAAGATCTCGAAGAGGATGCTGAAAACAAATTGATAGACTAGTTTGAGGCTTTTTTGGTCTCTTTATTTTCCCCAAAAAAATGTCTTTTAGTCCCTCAAAATAACTCCGGAAGTTTAGGACCTGAAAAACTACCAAAAATAGTAAGTTGTTTTACAATTAAGGAAACTGAAAAGAAACAACAGTGGGGGTCTAAGTGGAATAGGCGGGTCACCACCAATATCCACTTGGATCATGCTACTTGTATGCCTACTGGGGTGCGATCACATACAAGTTGCTGCACCGTGGCCTGTGTTGTTCACTAGCAGGTTGCTCCCCTTTGCACCTGTGTTGGTTCTAGAAATCCAGGAGAATGATTAGGATTCTGGAAGCTTCCCCTTCTAGGAGTTTCTAGAAGTTGTTTCAACTAGTTACCTTGGATTTTGGATCCTATCCTTTCCTACTTTGGATTTTTCACCACTCATCCTTTGATCCTATCCCTCCATCAAAGGTGGATCTCAAATCCTATATTGGTAATTGGATAAGAATTTCCAACATACCCTACTTTTGTATATATTACCAGCGTTCTATGTGGTTGGGGGTTGGATATTGGAGAGTTATTCTGCCCTTATGTTGTTGCAGTGAGTAGTCATCATCTCATGCATTTAGGGTGATTGGAGGTGCATATTGTAACAAGTAAAGGAAAAGTCAACAACTTGGAGGAGATCTTCTACAAGATCAACTACTACTTATGGTTGTAATCTCCTTCCATTTATATTAATGCAAATAATTCATTTTTTTCCTATATGTGATGTTGTTATTTCATATATTTCAATACCATGTTAATCTATTGAATGAAGTACTTAGGTGATACTGCATAGATCTCATAGTTTCTTGGCTTTGTTATCTGACCTTGAAGGTTCTAATTTTGGCATTTTGAGATGGAATTGGAGCTTCCAAGCTAAAGAAGGAGTGAAGTGTGTGAAGGATTCCAGGTAGGGCTCACTTTGTCATCTATTTACTTTAAGGAAAATCATTATGTTCCTTGTCTCTCTGTTGTTCTAGGTTATCCATTGACCTAGGGGAGATACTTTTGTTCGCAATCATAAATCCCATATAAAATATTAGTGACTATACTCGGGAACAAACTATTCACTTAGTGGTTTCTGGGTCTACTGTGTTTGATTACCTCCTTGACAGACCTTCGTTGTATCATCCAACTGAGGTCAGACCTAAGAAGTGATTTCATTGATCCTTTTTTGCAATTTTTGTGTTGGAATCCTCTTTCCCAGGCCCAGTGCACCCCATGTGCCTTTGACAAAGAGTTGCACCACATCTTGGCCCACTCTGTACCTACATTGCAATGCACTGGTGCCTCTTTTGCACCAGTGTTGGCCCCTTTTTTTGCACAATTTTTTCCTTGGTTCTTGAGCCTCTCTTTGTTCAGCCTACTTCTAGCTAAACTTCCCTAAGTCTTGAGTGTCTTGTGGTCTCTCTAAAGCCTCCATTTGGTTTTCATGTGTGTTTTCTTACCTTGGTAAGAATTGGTTTTGATTTTATTTGTTATTATCATTAGGTCGCTTGCAAACTTGTTTCATTTTATCATTGATCGCTTGGATCAATTGTTGTTCTAGTCCTCATTCTGAAAAGTGCATTTGAATCAATGATTAGAATTTGAATCTTAGTTTTCTTCATTTTGAAAATTAAGTGTGGTGAAAAGAAAAATATTGCATTTGCATAGGGTTTTGTGAGGGAAATTGGAATTCCCTAGTGACTTCTCTTGTGATTTTTGGAATTTTCACCCAATTTTAGTTTGAGTCCTTTGTTCATGAAATCTGAGATTACATTTGATTTCATTGGAATCCTCTTGTGTTTATTTTGAAAAATTCTCTTGCATAGATCACATTTTCATAGTTAGAGTTCTTATTTTCACAGCTAAAAAATAAATTGTGCATAGATTACATTTGAAACTTAATGACACACATAAATATTTAGGCTAGAGACATGTTTTGGTGTCGTTAAACATAGGTATTGTTGTTGTTTTCCAATGTTGTATCCCGGGGGTGAAATCTTTTTCCATGTGCGTAAATGTATAGGATCGTTCTCCATGTACGTAAGTGTATAGGGTCATTCTCCATGTACCTTCGGTTATATTGAATGGTGCTCCATGCATGATAAGTATATGGGAATGTTCTCATCGAACTGTTACGCATTAGATAACACTACTACGGACTGCACTCCCACATACCATCGAGTATATTTTGGGAGTCCCCTATAGGTTTCTATCCATCCATAGGTAACCGAGTCGGTCACCTTGTATACTGTAATACATAGAACACAACATTGGGAGAGATTGTCTACACGTTCATTAAGTCCTTAGTTTGCCAAGGTGTCTATTGTAGTTCACGGTTTCTTGGTAAACCTTTATGCCTCAATTCATTGACCACAAAACAACATCCTCCCCGTGAAACAACTCCTTAGTGGATCTTAGGTTGAGACTAATGGCAATAGTTCTGGAGTCTACCAATCAAGGGGACCCCTCTAACGAGAATCTTATTCCTTTTCCTTCTTTTGGAAATATTGGTGCTCCCTATATGGCAACATTGTCCCTCCCCGAATTTACCATTGGTTTTCCAGTTTGGTTATTTTCGACCCCTATGGTTCCGAATGTCCAAACTACTTCTCACACCGAGTTCTCCTCCACTTGAACAACATCAACCTCATGTTGATCCTAAAGTTAACCCTTTGCCTTCGTCACCTATTGTTTCTTCATCCCTTTCTTCCTCTTTTCCTAGTGAAAGTCTTGATTTGAGTAACCAGGAAGGTAAGAAGAAGAAGAAAAGGACGAAGAAGAAGAAGCAAAATAAGCAAGGGGGAAACCAAGCAGCCATTGCTACAGATGCAACTAGTATGGACAAATCTTCTAATCAACCCCTTAAAGTTAAATTCCCTTGCATGTTATGTAAGGGTTCCCACATTCTTATAAATTGTCTTGGTATTCCCAAAGTATTGGAAGTGTGGTCCACAGGCTCACATCAGCCTTTGCCGTCAGCTTCTGGATATCATGTTGGTGACAAACCTTCAACTAGTGATAGTAAGGTCCATGGGAAAATGGGTAAAGTCAAATTTCCCTATAACTTATGTGAAGGGAATCATCCTATTCACCTTTGTCCTTATATGGATGAAGGCTCAAAAGTGTTAGAAAACCTTACAGCTTCTCAACCACGAATTCCAACCATTTATCGAAAGCTTTCTCCCAATCCTCCACTAGTTGATGAAGTGATTAATTAGAATCTCTCTCCAGTCAATCCCGCTCTCTCTAAATGTGAATCACATGAGTCCATTCTTGACCGACCATTTTTTGAGGAAATGCTTAACATGATTTCGCCTTCAGTCGATCGTAATTTTCCCATAGAAAGTAAGGATCATACTGCTCAGGTTCTTCTTGTTTCTTCTGATTCTACTAGACAAGGGGGCATTTATCTCATCCCTATGAAACCCCCTCCAAGGAAACATGTCATTGCCTTTGATTGGACTTGATTGACATAACCTCAGCTTCTTTCTTACATGCCTTTTAAGATGAAGGTAAAGGCTTATAATAAGGAAATCCATCACATTGCTATAGATGAGGGAGCTTCTATTAGTATTTTATCCTCCTCTGCTTTGAAAGCTTTGGGTTCCCCACAACTTGTGTTCATTGCTTTGAATCTATTAGCTTTCAACAGAAGAACCATTCAAACCTTAGGGATCCTTCCTCAATTTCCTGTTACCTTGGGAGGAAAACCTATATGTATTGGTGTTATGGTTGTCATAGACCCTTTGGACTTCAATTTTATTGTAGGGCGAGACTATGTTTATGCTATGAATGATGTTGTATCGACACTCTTTTGAGTAATGTTTTTCCCACATGATGGATAGATTGTGGCTATCGATCAACTTTCATTTGTTGGTCCTAAATTGACCGACAATCATCATACTTCCCTAAGTGTTATGAATGTGCAAGTGGTATCTTCCCTGCCATAGGTTAATTATGTGGCAACCTATCCCATTCATGTACCTATTGTTGAAGATGAGCCTTTCACTGTCTACTCAACTTCTTTCGACCTATTTTTGGTAGGTGATATGGTGAATCATTTTTTGGGGGAATTTGAGTTTGATATTTCCATTGGATAATTTGATCCCTTCCATCACGTTATTCTCCTATCTGATGAGAACCTCTTGGAAGCCATGGTCTCTTGGAGGTCATGATTTGATTCTAGAGAAATGTTCCTTTTCTTGTGTCAAGCTCCTTAAAAAATGAAACAAGGTCCTTGGAGAAGATTTCCTTTTCTTGTGTCAGGTTCCTTAAAAAATGAAACAAGGTGTAAGAGTAGATTTCCTTTTCTTGTGTCAAGCTCCTTAAAAAATGAAATAAGGTTCCTGGAGTAGAGTTCCTTTTCTTGTGTCAAACTCGTTAAAAAAATGAAACAAGCTATTATGAGTATAGTTCTTTTACTATGTCAACCTCATTAAAAAATGAAATAGGTTCCTATGAGCATAGTTATTTTCCTATGTCAAGCTCATTAAAAAATGAAACAAATCCCCCTTTCAATTAGAGACTTTGATCATATCTCAAAAATTCCCAGTCGAGTCTTTCACTTGATCTTGTAAATGAACCTTCATTCCATCCAACTGTTGGTTTCAAGTAGTCTACTTAGGTGCAATCAATGAAGTCTGGGGGGCATGTACCTCGAATTGAGTCATAATGTTGGGGTCTTGCAAACTTATTTGAAGCATAGTTTTTTTTTTTCAAGCTTGTGTAAAAATGAAACGAATCTCAAGCATAGTTTCCCATGTTTCAAGCTTCTGTAAAAATGAAACCATTCCTATTTTATCCCTCGTGATTGCCATTTTTATCAACCTGTTTTTTCAAGACAAGCCTTGGTTTTTTCATTCTATCATCACCATCTGCTTAGCCGATCATACACTTTCCCTTGGTTGTTTTACCCTTGCCTAAGGAACCACTATAATGAGTGGTCTTATTATCTAGCCTATTGACCTTTGCATGTTTTGTGTAGTTCCATCATGACCGAAACCAATTTCTACCTTTTATACCACCCATTCCTCCATGAGAAGTCCTATTTCATCTCTTTTCAAACTCTCAAAATATGAAAATATTATCGATCAATTGTCTTTTCGAACTCATAAAAGTAAATGAAACAATGTATACTCAATATAAGTTTAACCATTTTCTGGACTTAGATAGGCTAACTACAAAAAATGAATACCTTAGTCAAACATGGCTAAGAGGTTCTCTTAGGTATTGTTTTCTACCTTTTCGTACCTAAGGGACTACCTACGAAAAGGGACATTTGGATTTTTATTTTTTGCCTCTTTTTCAAACTCTCTAAACATGAGAAAGATGTCGAGTTTTACTTTTGCTAGACTCGTTAAAACATCAAACAATGACAGGCTCACCGATCATGACGGGGCCAAACCACTCCTTCTTAGGGTTCCTTAAATATACTCAGAGGGATTCATCCTAAGGATGAACTTACAAATCAATCATATGTTATCCTCCTCAAGCTTGCTAAAAAATAAAGAGGTACTGACCAGTACGGTTGGGGAAATTGGGAAAATAAGGGATTCCATTTTTCTAATGGTAGCGAGTCACTCTTGAACACGACATTCTCCACTTCATCTCTGTGGTATTTGGGTTGGGTAATATACTTTTCTTTTGGTTATTATACAATTTTCCGATCCTCCATTTTGGTTTTGGCTCAATGCTTCCAACTCCATTCAGTGTCGTTGGTGTGTTCAAGAGAAGTCATTTATTTGATCTCTACTACAATACTCTTAAGCCTTCATTTTATGTCTGTCTTTCCTTATCCAATTCCATGTCAGCATCATTCTAATCATTCAGTTTGAATCATGATACCTATTTCGTGTCATTGATGGGGGATACATCAAGGCCCTCCTACAATGGGTCGCTTCCTATCGACATCAGCACAACATCCAGGAAGTTGACTTAGAAACACACCTTTGGTACCTTGGTGCTTGAATACATCAATGGAAAGTTTCCTCACTCTCAACAACATGTTTACATCAATGGCCATCGACCAAAAGGTTCCGTGTGGCGTTTGACATCAACTCATTTACTCACACCATACTGATTGTACCATAGTACCTTGAGAACCATTAACATCATCGATGATTTCTCTTGCATCTATTAATGACTTACATCATTAGTTGGTAACCAGATGGTGTCTACCATGTTCGACTCCATCTCATTGATTCACATGGTTAGACTTGTAAATTGGTTGGTTGTGTGAACAAGATAAAAGAACCTAGATCTAGTTTCATCCATCCAGGCTGTGATTTCAGGAGTTATGCAAAGATTGCAATGTATGATGTCCATGATCATATAGACAGCCATCCAGTCATGGGTCAACCAGTTGCATCTGTGGATGCGCCTTTTGATCATTATACATGTTATGTTAGCTTATGAGATGAGTATGGGTATGCCTTCCTCAGAAAACAAAGATGTCATGTTGTAAATGTATTGTAACAAATGAACCTCGTCGATTTTCCTTTATCCTGGCTTGTCACAAGGTAAATCACTTTAATCATCAGTCATCATATCCGAATTTGTGCTTTAGGGGGCATTATGTTATAGGCCATTTTGTCACATTCGAGCAGTGAGCCTCTGAATGGGATCAATCAAAATCCTATTCCCCCTTGTCACCATCTTGCATAAATCCCTAAGCATGTTCCCTTCACCCCCTAGAATTTCAGCGCTAAACTGCATCATCTGATCTAGTTTTAGGACCAATGCTCCTTGTATGCCTACTAGGGTGCAATCACCTACATATTGCTCCATTGTGGCCTATGTTGGAAACCAATAGGTTGCTCCACTTTTCACTTGCATTGGTTCTAGAAGTATGGGAGAATGATTAGGATTTCGAAAGCTTCCCCTTCTAGTAGTTTCTAGGAGTTGTTTCAACTACTTACCTTCAGATCCTATCCTATCCTATCCCATCCTATCCTTTAGATCCTATCCTTCCCTACTTTGGATTTTTCACCACTGATCCTTTGATCCTATCCTTCCATCAAAGGTGGATTTCAAACCCTAGATTGATAATTGGATAAGAACTCCCAACTTACCCTACTTCTCTATATATTCCCATCCTTTTATGTTGTTGGGGGTTGGATTTTGGAGAGTGATTATGCCCTTATGTTTTTGTAGTGAGTGTCATAATCTCATGCATTTAGGGTTATTGGAGGCGCATATTGTGACAAGGAAGGGACAAGTCAACAACTTAGAGGAGCTCTTTTACAAGATCAATTGCTACTTATGGTTGTAATCTCCTTCCATTTATATTAATGCAAAGAATTAATTTTTTTCCTATATGTGATGTTGTTATTTCATATATTTCAAATTATAACATCTTGATCTATTGAATGAAGTACTTAGATGGTAATGCATAGATCTCGTAGTTTCATAGCTTGTGTTATTTGACTATGCAAGTTCTAATTTTGGCATTTGGAGCTGGAATTGGAGCTTCCAAGCTAAATAAGGAGTGAAGTGTGTGAAGGATTTTGGGTAGGCCTCACTTCATCAACTATTTACTTTAAGGAAAATCATTGTGATCCTTGTCTCTCTATTGTTCTAGGTTAGCCACTAATGTATGGGAGATATTATTGTCTGCAATCGCAAATCATGATAACATTGATGGTTATTCCTTACTTATCAATGCAGATAAAAAAAAATTATTATTATTTTGATTATAAGTTCCAACATGTTATAAGGAATGTACCACAAGATACCATCATCCCATTTGAACTATTACAAGTTACTTTGCTTCTTCACAATCAATATTTTTCAAAGGACATTTTTAATTGTAAGTTTAATCTATCCTCTTTTTGGGTCATACATATCTTCTAAGGGCAAGAACAACAACAACATGAATATTGTAGAATATTGTATACTTTTTACCAAATATTTTAAAATCAATAAATATTGTATACTGTATACTTTTTACCTTGTCCTAAGGATGAACAACATTAGTTGGTTCAAAACGTCGACCCAATCCTAACGATGTGATTAATCTGAAAGTTTGATATCTACATTATGGATCACAAAAGTCTTAGATCTAAAAAATTCATTTTTATAAGTTTTTCGAGTCACTCATAATTGATTAGTTTTAGTGGATCATATTCTTGTATCATCGTTTCCTTTTTCTTCTTTTACTTTACAAGTAGATACCCAATAACCTTTACCAATTATGCAAATCATTATTACCATTATTGTTAAATCTCATGTTATTCAATTGACATATATTTGATGATTAGTATTGCATGTTTAAAGGTTATAAATACAAAACCTTCATCTAATTCAACATTCACAATACTATTTTTTTGTTTCCATATAAGTGGTGCCAATGCTATTGACCAAAATGTTGTTCACAATGGATTATCCAATGTAATAACACGTTGAATTTCTCATTTGCAGATAAGTCTATTCTAATACTCAAGACAACACTATTATATCTTTTAGAACTTATAAGAATATGTCTCTAAATTTATTACATGAGAATACTAATGCTTGCAAGATGTTATAGAACAAGAAAAGTATATAACATCGACCAAATTTTTTA
Organism: Pinus taeda; assembly: GCA_000404065.3. Taxonomy (NCBI): domain Eukaryota; kingdom Viridiplantae; phylum Streptophyta; class Pinopsida; order Pinales; family Pinaceae; genus Pinus; species Pinus taeda. The sequence goes on from APFE030489495.1 coordinate 105,016, forward strand.
GCATTAGTATATAAAAAATTGTAAAAAAATTGTATTTAATTAAATTTATATTATGTATATTCAAAGATATTATTTGAAAATAAATTTTCACAAAATTGATGTAGATATCTCCTCAAAATATTATTTATAAACATGATTTATAGAATACAACTTAGAGGATCAACATTATCATGCACTTCTAATTTGTTTTAAACAGAACAAAGATAGTTACTAATAAAATATTTACTTAAATTCATTATTCTAGTGGAAATCACTACTCAATAAAGATCATTAATATTCATTTGCCCATATAATAAAATAAAAAACAATACCACATTCCTCACTAATTAATATGTGAAGTTTATTTATTTATTTATTCAATTAAAAATATTTTCAATTTATTTAATTCCACCCCCAATTAAAACTCATGAATCAAGTAATGGCTCAGTGGACTTATTTCTTGTATTAAAATGTGGACCAAATTTATTAAGTAAATTTAAATAAAGTAATAGCATCAAAGCTCGAAGTATTTCTACATACTATATTTAAGTCATCTTATCCATTAATACACGCCTCTGTTTCTTTTTAGTTGTCATCATTTTTCTTTTTAATTGTAATCATTTTAGGTTGTCTTATTTTATGTTTGGTGAAGTTGTCGATTCCGGGTTGGTTCCTTTTTTGGTGGAGGGTTGAGTTGGGATCTTATGTTGCCATTTCTAGTTATGGGCAATTTAATTTTTATTTCAAGTTTTACCTTCTATGGTTTGCTATATAAAGTTTAAAATTCACCCAAAGAAAATAAATAAATAAAATTGTAGTTTGAATTTTAATCCAACATGCAATTTTATTTTTTTAGAGCTTTTACTCTTAGTCGTACATGTAACGTATATTATGCAGGAAGGAAAGTTTAATCATATTGCCATAACACAATATGCACTTTCACCCTTCATTTTTGCTTTCATTGACTTTGTTTTATATATTTATAAATTTAATATTAAATATTAAATCTGGCATGTGTGATGTTTTGTTTTCTTGAATAGTTAATAGTTAGTGTGAGGCTTGGGAGGGGAGTAATCCATGTGAGGGAGTTAGCATGTGTATGATTAAGTGTGGATAGAAGGTAATTTATATATTATTGTGATATGGAATTTAGGTTTTGTGGTTGTATATTTTAGTATAGATATGTACTTATTAATGAATATAATTGTTAGAATTAATGCTTACATTAATAGATTTTGTTAGAGTTTGTTGGAGATTGCTTAGATATTCTCTCAACTACAATCTCTAAATTTGGAATAAGATGAATATGACAAAACTTATGTAAGTGTATTGTATCTGGGTTTGTATATGCAATAATAATATTATTTTGTGTGCAACGACCACTCTCCAATTTCCTGAGTTGGTTTTAGAGTGAGTTCTGGCTTAAATCCCTCAAGGAAGATCCAAGGGAGATGTGAGAGTCATGATAGGTAATCCTCTATAAATAAATAGGTTAAGATAGAAGAATGAAAAAATTGTTGCGAGTGTTCATTCCATAGTTTTGGTAGTTAATTTTGAGTGTGTGTATTGATTACTCTATTGTGAGAGAGCCATAGTCATTTCTTTTTCAATAAGTCCCCTTCAATTGAGCCATGAAAGTGTGAAGAGAGTTATTCTACTTTTCCTTGTCACCATTTAAATTTAAAGGGAAGAGGAATCTCATTGGAATTGTTACCACCACCAAGGAATTGAGAAAGTGATTCATGGGTGTAAGACAAGGGCCTTCTAGAAGATGAGTTGCAAAGTTAAAAGACAACACATAAAATAAGGATGTGGCTTCGCACCTTCGAGATCATAGAAGAGGTTGCTTGGGCTGATGACAAAGCAACTTGTTTGCTTCATGTTGCCAACAATCACAACAATTTTGTTCCCGCCATTAATTCTTGCAATAATTCAACTCTACCTTCCATAATAAATCGATTTCTCAACCTTCACAAGGCATCTAGTGATTTAGATAATTCCAAATTGATCATCATGAATGATTTCAAGGAATTGAACTATCACATTGAAATCAAGTTGCTACCAGCTAGAGATGAGTCATCTAAGGACCAAATCATCTACCTTTGCATTTGAGCACAATGTAGAAAAGTTCTTCTACATACTAATTAATAATTAACAATGCATTGTTGATAGGTTTTAATGCTACTTCCTACAGTGATGTTTGGAATATTTCTAGAACCATTTTTGTTTTTGGATTTAGTTAACGATCTCCCATTTTATATTTATTTTAGTTTGTAAAACTAATAATGAAGACCTCTCATAGAATAGAGTAACATAACTTAAATTGGTGGTTATTGATGTAAGAGAACAGGTCATTAGTTTGGTTATTTCTACAATTTGTTACAACTTGTGTTTCTTGGAGCTCAAACACCTGTTACAACTTGTGTTTCTTGGAGCTCAAACACCTAGGAATGACTATTGGTTATAATTTGTTATCCTTGTGTGTTAATAAGCTTGTGTAAAATACGACACTTTGTAAGATTGATTGTTGGATACATTTAGTATCTAGATTGCTTGGCTACATAATTGGTGAATACAACACGCTATGTACTTCAACAAAAGGATGTCAATAGAATGATTCAATATCAAGACTACTTCTTTGGCATAGTGATTGATAAAAATATGTCGAGAATCATCAGCCTTACAAATACTTTTTTTGATAATAAAATACAATTATATCTTAAATAGATCAAATAGTAGCTCCAAATTGATAATAGAT
>APFE030489495.1:113544-154151 GCA_000404065.3 Pinus taeda
GTATGGCCACTTATTCAAAAGTTGCAAAAGATCCCAATTCAAACAATATTGTTAGAAATTGAAGAGGAAGGAAAAATCATATTGGAACCTGCAGCAGTCACAGAAACAAGAACCCGACAACTACGAAATCGATCAATTTCAGAGTATATCATCAAGTGGAAGAACTTACCCACTGAAGATTCCACATGGGAGGACAAGAATTTTATACAAAAGAATCAAGAACTACTCAAGCGTTGAGGACAACACTTTTTGAAGGAGAGGGGCATGTTAGGCCCCTATACTACTAGTGTAACCCCTTATTGTTATTAGTACAACCCACTTATTATATGATGTACCCATGTAGTGCCCATATTGTTACTATTGTGCCCCATAGAAGCCCACTATTATTATTATTGTGCCCTTACATTATTATTGTTATGTCGGCTCTGGTTATGTTATGAGCCCTTAGAATCCTATATATAGAAAGGAGGTCTTTTCATTTGTATCATCCAAGAATTGTTCATTTATGTAATGTAAAGGAGGTTGCCCCCTCGAAGAGGCTGAATTCTAAGGCGTTGATCTATCTTTTCTATCTTTTCTTGAGCTGGTTTCATAACAATGATTTTGTTTGGCACCCCAGTATTCCACAATGACATGGGAAAGATGTGCTAAAAAGGGAGCGAGATTGACCTTACCAGAACTAAATAGATATCTTTGACTTTTAATTCATCCCACCTCTTTATACCTCTCCATGTAAGATGATCCCTCCCTTCAGAATTTCATATACCAGAGCCCCTCGTAGATATCATAATACTGGCCCACTGCTATGCATAATCTTCACTAAGGCCCAGAGATTGAAAATTTTTCCATATAGGAATGCCCCCCCTGCCAATCTTCAATTAGTTGACTCGAGGAAAAAATCCCGCATCTATGCAGAGCCATTATGATAGAATGTGGAATGAAAAATCCCTCCCCGAGTCCAATGATATGATCATAACCTATAAACACATCTTTCCCATCTTGGACATTCCAGAATAAATTCTTAAGGAAGAAGGATTCTATTCTACGAAAGCTTCTATAGATTGTCGATCCCTATGATTTTCCAGTTGTGCCTTCTCTATACCAGAATATTAGGTCTTTATTCTTCATGTACTTATTTCTGATAGTGGCGCTCCAAAAACTATCCCCGTTAATGCTCCTCCAAATGGATTTACATAAGAGGGCCTTACCAAAGTTCCTAATATTCATGATACCCCATCCTCCCAATACCTTAGGAAGGGAAATTTTCGAAAGACTAGTCAGATGAAATTTGCTTTTATGCTTTCCTCCTCCCCATATAAAATTTGCCATAAGCCTATTCAGAATAGCAATGATACCAGAGGGAAAATAGAATAAGTGGACCCAATAAACAGTAATCTGGGCCAAGATAGATTGGGCCAGAACTGCTCTGCCTGCTATACAGAGGCACTTGAACTCCCAACCTTCAATTCTTTTATAAAAACGATCTGATAACCACATCCAGTCAGCATTTTTGTATCCTGCAGGTCTAAGATGAAAACCCAGGTATTTGAAGCCATCCTTTATAGGCTTAATTCCAATATTAAACAGAGCAGATAGAAAGTCCAATGATTCCCTATCTTCAACATCAGAAAAAAGGAAGATTTTCCTTCATTAATAAAGAAACCTGAAGCTTTTTGAAAATTTCTAAGAATGCCATGAATGCATTGCCAAGAAAGTTTACATATCATACCAAGAATCATGATATCATCAACAAATAAGCTATGGGAAGTAAAGGATCCATGACATATCCTAATTGGTCTGTATTTATTTTCGCTGACTGCACCATTGATATGTAGACTTAGTGAATCCATTGCAAGGATAAAAAGAAGTGGAGACAAGGAACATCCCTGTCGAAGACCCCTGGCAGCTGCAAAAAAGTTTGTAGGTAGACCATTTATAAGGACAACAAAATTGACATTCTCCACACAGGCCATGATCCATCCAATGCATTCATTTTTTAGGCCTATGTTACAAAAAATGCATCTTAGAAACCCCCAATCTAGGCTATCATATGCTTTCTTCAAATCCAATTGCAGGATGGCTACATCCAGCGTTTTGGAATGTAAGGAATGTAAACACTCTTGTGTATTGGCTACAGCCTCAATGATATTCCTATTCTTGAGAAAGCCATGCCATTCTAAAGTAATGTAATTTGATAGGATGCTTCGGATTCTAGTGGCAATTATTTTAGAGGAAATTTTATAGATTGCATTACAAAGGGAAATTGGTCTAGAGTCTGAGAATGTAGTTGCTTTCTTCTTTTGGGGAATAAGCGCAATATAGGTAGACGTGATATGGGGATGGAAAGACCCCCTCATCCACGATTCTTCCACCATTGCCAGGATGTCTTTCTTGAGAAGATCAAAGAAGTGGATATAAAATTCAATAGTCCAGTCATCAGGGCTAGGACTTTTATCTCTTTTGAAGGATTTCATTACTTCAAAAAGTTCGTTCTCAGATACAGGCTGGAAAAAGATATTGTTTTGTTCATCCTCAAACATAGTAGGAAAAGGAGCAATTCCCCATAAGATGTCCTCGTTATTACAATTATCATCCCTTTTGTAGAAATTTCCAAAATATGACACTGCTTCCTTTGAAATTTCCTCTCGTGACTGAAGCTTGATTCTACTATTAGACTAGATTTCCCAAATAGAGTTGATTTCCCTCCTATTATTCGCGCATCTATGGAAAGACTTTGTGTTCCTGTCACCCTCTTTCAGCGATAACGCCCTACTCTTCAACCTCCAAGTGGCTTCCTCAATTGCAAGTAATTTGTGCCTTTTCTTTTCCAATTCATGTATGCTATTACGGACCGAAAAGTAGATATTTCCTTCTTTTAGTTTTCCAGCTAATACATCCAAATTCGCTTGAAGCTCTATCAAAGCAACTCTATTAGTTTTTAGCTTTTTTCTTTGCCATGCCTTGACCTTCACCTTTAATTCATGCAGATTGTCCAAGAGGTGTTGAGAAGGAGAAATAATCTCCTTCGAACAGCTAGCAGACCAAAAAATTTTGACAAGGTCATTGAATTCCTCGTCCTCCAGCCAAACTCTATTGAATTTATATGGAAGACCTTTCTTATAGCCTCTTTTACCCCATTATAAGGATATTGGTCTATGATCAGATATGAAGCTATTAATAATATGGGATAATGGCCTACCCACATGAACCAACAGATTGTCAGAAATCAAAAACCTGTCCAGTCTTTTAGCCAGATAGGATGCACCAATTCTTCCGTTATCCCATGTGGGCCCCATGGATTGGGGAGATACATCTATCATATTGTGTTGAAGAATGGCCTCTTTAATGCAACCAACTAAACAGTCCACCTTCTTGCCCTCTCCCCATACTTCGTCACCACATAAAGTGTAGTTTAAGTCTCCACTAATAAGAAGATAGTCTAGTTCCAAAAACTTCGAGGACAAAACATATTCCAGAAGGGCCGCCAATCCTTATATGGGGCATATATATTTAAGATATGTATAGATCCAGAAATACCTCGAATGTTTGTAGGCAAAAGAATTCTGGCAAAACATTTGAACGCCTTCACCGCTATCCATGAAGGATTCCATATGATAACAAGACCCCCTGATAGACCACTGGCATCAGTAGCCACTATATGCCATTGAGAAAACATACGACGAAACTATCTGATAGAGTCTTCGGCAGAATGCATTGTTTCTTGTATTAGGATAATATTAGGATGGTTGGATGAAAGAAACTCCTTTAGGGCAAGGAATTTCTAGTCCGCCCCTAGACCCCTTATATTCATTGAGATAATGTGAGTCATGTCTTACAGTCATTGGCCATTCTTGCTCTAAGGGGCCCATTTTCTGAGAGGTCAATTATCGGAATATCTATCAAGGTATGGTCCAAGTTCCTAGAAGAAGCTTCTGTTCTACCTTGGAAGTGTCTTGTACCTTTGTTGTGTTTTCCCCTGACAGTATGTTCCGAGCAAAATTTGGACTAATATGAGGTGAAGAGACAGTTCCCAGTTTATGTATAGTGACAAGAGATAGAGCGAGAGATTTGTTCTTAAGAAGCATATCCAAATCACTTCCTACTGAGTTTGTAGGAGAAGTAATCAGGGAATTTGGAGGGGTTACAAAAAGGCATGGAAGATTCCCTTTTGAGTTCTGAGATTTCCAAACAGGACTAGTACCTTTCCCAGAAGTAGATGGTGGAGACTTATTAGAAAAAATCCCCTTCCCTTTAGAGAGAGAGGAAGATTTTTTAGGGGAGGGGGTGGTTGATGGGACATATGTAATATGAGATATAGTTGGCAAATTTGTTCCAGGATGAGGAATTTGTAAAGGCAAAAGAACTTCACTATAAGGAAAAGGTTCAGGGGGAAAAGATGAAATCGAGGGGTCAGAGTCGAACCCATGTGAAGAAAACATTTTAGGCGAAAAGGATGCAGATCAATGATTCTTCCTAGGAAAACACATACCTTTGATTGAGGAGATAGAAAGGCAGATAAAGATTTAGCCATACCTCGAGAAGGTGACCTGCTATAATAAGAATTCCAACCTCCCGTCGAGTCTCTCTGCTTTAATTCCGAAGTTTTATGTATGAATTGATTACTCCTTTCAAATTTTCTCTCCCTTTGTTGAAGGTGACAATTTTCCTTCAAATGGCCAGTTCTATGACATGTAGAACATCAGAATGGGACCCCCCAAAAAATCCAGTCTCTGTTGCAGATTTAATTTCCCCCATAAAAGCTCGATATGATCAGGAAAACCCCCACGGTATTCCTTTTCTATCAGAATCCATGTAACTCTTTATGCTTAGGATCGACATAAATGAATTTCCCGATTGTGTTCCCTATATCAGATAAAGTCTCTTGGGTCCATAATTCAATAAGGAGCCCAGGAAGTTTAACCCAAATGAGGTTATTTGTGGGAGTATTTTTTAGTGGGTCATATCTAATGTATCGTTTGTGAAGAGATAGAAAGCTCTTCTCATGAACCCATGGGATAGAAAGAATTTTCTTCAAATCTTTCTTATCTAAGAAATGAAAACTGTACTAGTCCTTCATTAATCATACAATTGTTGGAATATACCCCAGCAAACGATTCCATCATTTTCCAAGCCATAAACGCATCTGGGAATCCCCCATGTCCGAGAAATGCCACCGACCAACCACTGCTCTCTTTTGTAGGCTTGTAATTCTATTGGCAAGGAAGGCGTTGTCGAGATTACATGCGAAGGGTGGTGGAATGGTCTTCAAAAGATGTTGTTTCTTTCTACATCGCGGGAAATCATCCCCGCCACCTTCTATGTCATGTGTTCATGGAAGATGGAGGTATAATTATATTTGCCACCTCAGATTGCTAATCCTTTTGGTATGGCACACCATCGAAGGCCTTTTTAGCCTCGATAGTGGCCTGCACTAAGGCTGACGAAGCGGACACGTCGGAGAGGATCTCCATATGTATCGCGAGGAAAAAGACTATAGCGTCAGCACAACAACGATACGACAGAATTCCAAAAAGGCAATACTCAATTGGGCGTAGAAAGCAAGGAGCTACAAAGATCTTGTACTAGTCAGCAAAGGAATAAATAGGATGGAATATGGAAAGGTTATATGATATGAGAAATGCAGATAGGATCAGATTCACCTAAAGGGAAATTCCTATTGAAAAGAAAAAGCCTTCGATATAGTACATACGGGCTGATGAGATATCATGGAAAACATTAATATGAGGATAATGTAGTGAGGTGAAATTCAAATCATAAAGAAATTCAACGGCTTATGGAATTACCCTATGCGTGTCATTCATTCCATCAACGGTCTTCCAGCACATTCCTCTCCGTAGAGAGCAAAGGATCGGAAAAAAGGAACACGACACCGGAAAGACCAGACCATCCGACCGACCTATAGAGCCGAGACAAAGAACCAGAACCCTAAGGAAAATCCATGAAACCATATACAGTGAATGGCTAAACTAATTCCAGGAAACCATCGACTTGATTATGGAAAAAGATAACCGGGGCTTCCATATCATTAAACAGAAATTTAAGAAAAATCAGGACAACAGCAAATACAGCCATAACATTTACACCAATAGTTTCCTAATCTGCAACAAAAATCTACGCAGGGACGGGAGATTATACAAAGATTTGTAAAAATTGTACATGGATATTTCAAAGAAAAACCTCCTTAATTAACATAATAGAATCCTGTAAGAATAATTCTAGTCGAACAAATGACATTTCTTTTCTACCATGGAAATATGCTTATCAGAAAGAAAGAAAGATTCGGAACAAACACCCACTCTAAGATTGTGTAACAGAAAAACTGCATGCAATTCTAGGACAGGGGGATAGAGAACATACCTCAGTGATCTGTGCGATTAGGAAGCCTGAACCATCGTACCTCCAGACTTATGTGTCTTTAACCAATAACAAGTATGCTGTCCATATGACTCATGGAGAGGTTCTAAGACATATCATAAAGGATAGTGACCAAGAGACAAATGTAGAGAGTACAGGGAAAAATCTGGTAGTAAATAGTCTCAGAATAAGCTTCCTTCAGACAACAGATGATGCTCAAACTCTCAGACTGCTAAGGATACTCCTGACACTCAAACAGAGGACGCTAGAGGACACTCTTACTCTCAGACTACACTCAAAGAAAGTTTAAACAGTAAGGAAAGGTTCCTGCCCTCCCTGAAAGGGAGCTCGAGGAAGAAAACCTCATGAAAATGAAAGAACGCAGATTTAAAACCGATAAATGATTTCATACAGTCTAGACACGTGTCCAAAGGTCTGGACGCGTGGAAGAAGAAACAGGTATCAAAATGTGGGATAGGTTCTTCTGTTCGAGGTTAAAAACGTGGCTACTCTTCTAAAAAAACGCATTCTAATCTTAACCTTTAACAAAATAGAGGTGGGGACCATGAACAGTAATACAGCTCCATATGTTCATTAATGAGACAAGAACATCTCACCTGTAAAACTTTTGTTGTAGACACGCGCAGATCTGCGTGCTATTGGTGGACGCCATGCGAGACATGGTTCATGGCTGAGGGCCACACGCAGAGCTCCAAGGTTCCGAGGACGAGAATGAAATTGTCGTTACGTCTCAAACCATTCATCTATAGTCAACATCATAAAATGGCAAAGCAATTATTTTTGTCCAGTCTCTCAAAAATAATTTGATTCAAACTAATTATTTTTTACAAAGTATTATAAGGAAGTTAGAGAAATAAATATTCCATACAGATTTTAAAAAAAATAAAAATTGAAGACTCTATCTTTATGAAAAATAAGGAAAAATATATAAATATATATAAGTATGGTTATAACTAAATAATTCATATAATTAGTCGAATGCAAATTTAATTTACTTGTGGTTCTTCTAATTTTACGTGATTTTTTCTTTAATTATATAATAATTAGAATTTTTAATAATTAAGAAAAAAATACTTTTATTCATGAATATTATATTAATAAAAATTACAAAAATAATTTATTTGTTTTGTACTATAAACATTTAAATTTTGAAGTGTTTTTTTGATTAAAATTTTTGGTGAGTGATCAATTCATTTCAGTTTTTGATTTGAGAGCTTATTCTTCAGCAGTTGAAAGGGATGTGTAATTTCACTCATGCTCAATATGGAGTTGAATTTGTCCTCTTAAAAAAAATATTCTCTAAATTGTGAAACAATGTTGCTATAAAAAAACAAAAATGAATGTGTTAGCCATATTTAGTAGTTGTGTATATGGCATATTATAATTTCATGTAATTGATTAGAAGTAAAATGTGTGTAAGTATGTTTAAGCCTTGTATTTTTCAAAAATATTTGGACACAGGATCTAAATAATATCTATGTTAACTAATTTTGTAATTTAACTTCATATTATTTATATATAGAAAAAAATATGTTAAAGAATATTTTAATGTTAATATATAATAAAATATTCAATGTGGGTTATCAATAAAACACTGTAATACAAATGAATATTGACATATACTTAAAAATATATTAATAACAAAAATTCATTTTAATGTGCACTAATAAAATGTCTTGATGCACATCTTATGTAAAATATTTTAATGTCAACTATATATATTATATATTGTTTAAAAAAAGATCTATATATCATATAAAGCTATTAAAGTGTTTGAAGTGGCCTTAGTATTTTACAATTTGATCCTTTTTTAGGCATGTGTTTTTTTGTCGAAATCTGATTTTTTGGACTTCCAAGTTCAAGTTATGTACTCTATTTAGCATTCAAAAATACAATTTAAACAATGAAAAAATAAATATTGTATTTTGCACTTTTGCACTTTAAGAAATGTGATCCCTCTTGGCTCATTTTAGATCCGTACTTAAGATGGATCTATAGTGGTGGTAAATTTTCCAAAAAAACCACCATTCCTCTTAGCCAAATAATTCTATGGTTTCTCTTTGTATCCACTACCTAAAATGAAACTTGTCTTCACTCTCAGGAAATGAAATCATTGCATGATTATGTGAGGTTGAAATCACAATCCCTTTTATTGCAGTTTTTCTTGAGTTATAATGTAGTTCAGACAACCCATGATAATAACTATATAGGCATATGTATCAAAATAAATGATTCATTTGTAAAAGGAATCATTGCATGACTTATGTGAGGTTGAAATCAAGATACCTTTGATGACAGTTTGATGGCAGTTTCCTTGAGTTATATTAGGAACCCAAGCACAACAACTATATTATAAACATATGCATTTATTTTCATTTGTAAAAGGAATTAAAGTGTCGATTAATAATGAAAAGAGGATAGAAGAGTGTTTTGTTTTTTCATTATTTGCAAGAATGAAGAGTTCTATAGTCAAAATAATCAATATAAAAGAAACTCTCTGTTAGAGCCTAAATCTGCCTTAGGTTGAAAGAAGGCAAAATTCAGGGTAACCACAAACCACGCTCAGTCTGGTAGCTAGCCCTACCAGAGCAAGAGAGGGTTATCTTCGTGTCACACTCAGTGAAGAAATAAACAATATGGTTTGAGATGACTTACAATGAATATTGATTTTAGGCTAGGTAAATAAATATGAAAGAAGTATTTTGATAAATGACTGAGTTTTATGGGATGTATGGGACCAAAGAACAACATGAGCAGAGAATTTAACTCAAAGGCACAGAGTATTTCGTGAGGCAAGACAGGCAGAAAGTCTAGCAATTAGATTTTGAAATAATGTGAAATGGAAAGATTGTTTAAGAGGGTGAAAAAGGGCATAAATACATGAATCCTTTTCAACAGAAGAAAAACACAAAACGTGAAACTTTCCCAAAGGCAGAGTAGTAAACTGAATTCTACCTTCTCTTACTTAGAAACCTTCACTGGAAATGAATATGAATGAACTGTGAAACATAACGAAATACATATTAAACAGAAAGAAAATACATTTGCTAAACTCACACCACAGGAAACTCATGAACCAGAGCCGCAACCTTTCATTAATTTTCTGTCAAAATGTACAATGAGTAACTGAGTTTCTCTCCCATCGTTTCCCAGAAGTGATAACCAACCCTTTGCAAATGGTTTTTCATACAATAAATAGACTCTGCCATCAGGAAATGGAGCGACCCAAAGTTGGGGAGTTTTTTAAATCATTATAAACTGGAAATGGAAAAGCCAACCATTAGTGACAGGTGCAGTGTTACAAAAATAACAAAATTGTAGTGTAGATTTTTTGGGTGACTGCTCGCCTTCCTTTTGCCACTTGGATAGAAGCCAACCTTTAATGAAATTGTTTTTAAACTTTGACTGGTTTCGGGAAAAATATATTGTTAATTAACGGGCCCACTTGGAGAAAATCACAAATCGAATTCTTGCATAGCAGAAGTGATTTTGGCCTTTGGGTCTCTGTGTGCCGCGCCAAAAGATGTATGTGTTGCGCCACTTTGGAGGTGGTTTTAAGGTACTTGCTGAAGTTGAAATTGAGCCCAAGTGTGCCTGTTGGAAAGCCCTACCAGTCTATTTTCCAAACCAAGTGGAATTTCTAAATTTGGTGCCCATTTGCCTCTCCAAAACCTCAATCTCCCAAGACTTCTTCTTGTGTGTCAAAATAGGGGCAGAAAGGTCATTTGTTGAGTGTTTTTGACCTCCTGAGGACTCAAAACTTGCCCAAACTTCTTGGCCATGCACCAGCAATCATGATTTTTCATTCCAAATCCAAAAATATAAATCTTTTGCAATTTAGAGCTCCCTAACATAAGTGCGTGCCACGTGGCGCGACACACAAGGAGAAAAACCCTGTTTTTGTACCAAAATTTGTCAAAAGACCAAAAATGCCCCAAATTTTTTGAAATTTGGGCTGGAGCTTCTCTATGAAATGTCATGCTAGGCCAAAGAGGCTTCGGCCAAGATTTGAAGCCGATCTTGCTCTTTTTGTCTTTTTGTTGCCTTTCTTAATTTCGGCTTCAAATTCCTTATCCGAGCCTTGGAACTCATGTTGCGTGCTCTGTAATGATAAACCATATGCCTCAATAATGCTTTGTCCTTGTCGGCCTTTTCTAGCAGTCTCTCAAGGTGGATGTTGATCCGCTCGAGCCAAGACTCTCGGTCATCATTAATCTCTTGCTCTAATGGAGTGAGCTCAATCCTCCTCTGTTGGGCAGATCGGCGATTCTCGCGGATGTTTTGCAGCTCCATGATCTCCTGCTAGTCATCGAGTTGTTTATTCCTCTGCTCCAAGTATCTGATAATCCACTTAGCCCTCTCCAAATTGAGAGACAAGGCTTTGATCTCTGTTTGTTGCTCCTGGATGATCCTTCTAAGTTTGGCACTCTCCACATCTGTATCATCATCATGAATGAGAATGAAGTCAGTCTCTCATTCACCTGATGGCCCCTCATCATGCATTGGCTCCTTGCCTCTGTCCTATACCTGTGTTGCTGATGTCGGAAGTGACGCCCCTTCCACCCCAGGTGGAGATAACACTTGCTTTACTACTACGAACAAATGTCTAACGCCCCTTTGATATGTGATGAATACCGGCACACTAGCGGTCTCATGGCACTCATACTAATGAGAAGGACCACCTATCTCATGTTTGACCTCTGATAATCCCTGTGAAGTGCTGAAGAGGTCACGGGAGTTAAAATCATCCCAAGTAATGCCCTGTAATCCAAGCTGATGAACCACCAAAATCTTAATAAGAGCAAAATGATAAACACTGTTAAGTTGCTGCTGAGGGGTTTTGTGCTGCATAAAGGTGTTCATCCTCTCTATGTTCCGGAAAATGAAATATGGGATGTTCATCATCCGTACCCTGGTAAAATGCATGAGCAACCTGATGTGATAAGAATATAAACGAGAGAACCGTCCCTCACAGCTGAAATATTTCATGATTAACTTCATTAGCGGAGCATATTCATATTTTAGATATCGGAATGGAAAGACTCTTTTGAGCTTCCTCAAGAAACTGATTTTAATGTATGGCTCATAATGCTGCCGATCAATCTTCTGTTTCTTGTTCCATGGTTCTCCAACGTTCGATATGCCGGTTTCTAATGAGATAGATTCAGGTGTAAGTGTGAAAGTGACACCGGCTAAGATAGCGTGATCTCCATGTAAGTGAAGCACAAAAAGACGAGCCAACTCATGATGAAATCGAACACTAGCCACCTTTTGACAAAACTCAAAGCATGACAGATGCTGGAAACATGACATAGAAAGAGGGCAGGTCTACAATTCTATAAGTGTGGTTGGTTCTTCTCTAAGTTATGAGGCCTCCGAGGAGCCTGTTCTTTTGAGGATGAGTCACTTTGGGTTTCCATTTCATAATCCGATGAATGCTCAGATGCCATGACTGTTATACCAAATTCCTTGAAGAAAAGATGCTACTGTATATGGATTGTGCTTGGGCTGCCCTTTAATGATGTATGAAAATCTGTGTTGTAATGCAATATAATTGAATTCTGCCACCAAGGGGAACAATGCAACAAGGGACTATTAGGAAGGGGAATAATATAAAGGGATTAGGGACTATGGGGAGAAATTCTCTTTACGGACATGTAGGAAGGTTTGGGAATTTATATAAGGTAGGATTTTGGGGTTTTACATTTGAAAAAGTGGAAGGGATAGGGAATAGGAGTTTTAGTAATGTTTTAGGGTAGGGAAAAATGGGAAAAATGGAATAGGGGAGAAGGGAACGATGGAAAGAAGGGAAAGATGAAATGAAGGAGGAACCTTGGCATCAACACAATGAATTCGCAACCCTAACAACAATTGTTTTGATGAATTTAACTGGTAGGGTTTAAGAGTTTTTGTTGCAACCATAAGCAGTCATAAACCATCATCATACTAACACAAAAATGGATGAGCAACCGAGATGTCAACCCTACCTGGTAAGTTCAAGGGATTAAAAGGCAATTTGTTGCAATTTTGAGCAAAATTGGGCCTTTCTGTGTATGCGCCGCGCAGCATACCCAGTGTGCCATGCCATTTGAGTGCGCTGCGCCCATGTTATTTAACATTGTGTGGTCACGCCCAGTGCGCCGCGCCACTCCGCCTATGCACCGCACCTGTCAAGACACCTCCAACTTCACCCAAAACATGTGCTAGCTCTCACAGTCACTTTAAAATGCTTCTCTTTGACCTTGGTGTGCAAAATGACATTGATTCTTATGAAAAATCTATATAAAGACATTGGAGTCATGGTTTTGATTTTTGTTTCTTCAAAACCCACTTTGGCAATGTTTTGTTTTGGTACTTTTTCCATGATTTAATGCAACTCTGTATTTCACTTTTCCTTTTTGGATTTTTGACTAAAATGATGAAATTTTTGGCACTTTTTTGCAGCGGTAGCTAACATAGCATTTAGAAAAGGAGACCATGACCGTGCCTGAAGAGATCAACTGAAAACTTCTGAAAATTATTACAAATGACAAACTGTTGACTTTTCTTCAAAACATAGTTTTGAAGAACAGTCATAATCTGTCAACATGACGATGAAAATCTTTGAATCACAACTTTGTAAGGGCCTTTCTCTGGCCTGCATGGCTTTATTAGACATTGTTGAAGACCAAATTGACTAATCCCTAGACCTAATGACTGAAATGGCTCTTGTCCATTAAAAGATCAAACATTGACTGTCATGGACTTTAATAAACATTGACGAAAAGACCTAAGCCAGCTGGTGCAAGACATGAGGGGTAAGGGGTAATGACTGACAAGACCCTTCCGTCAGATTATGGCATGCCCCTAGCGAAATGTAGCTAAGTGGATGGAGCAAGACACTTAAAAATGAAATGCAGAAAGAGTTTTGATCTCTGACGAAGGACTTACAAGACCGACTCTAACATTGGCTCCAATGGGGGATGGTAGCTCCTTGGAGGTGCCAATAATAGCAGGTCTCTAGAAGAGCTAGACAGTGCCTTCGTCCATTGGGCTATGGAGTCATTATTTCGACAAACAAGACTAGACTTCGACACATTTATTGACTGAAACTTGACTTAAACAGGCTTAATTATGAAACCAACATGGCTGAAAAACTGACTCAATGCAAAAGGAAATGACTCATGATTAACTTAACTAAAACAAGAACTGACAAAACTTATTCGATGGAGGCAGTCCATCAAGATTCGAGGGTTTCAAATTATGATGACAGCCACCTGCATACTAATGCAATATGTACAATCATGTATAGTGTGTCTTCCAATGTAACCAATCAAGTAAATGCCTCCTTGATTGATTATCCTGATCAGATCTTCTGGTCAATAGCAGATACTGGTAACTGGGCATCCAAAAACATAATTGATCATGATCTCCTTCATCACTGAATACTGTAATAATCACCTTCACTGCTGACTGCAAAAAATTTGCCAGAGGATATTGAAAAACATGAAGATTTACCTCCTGCTGAGGAAACAAGATGTCTTTTTCTCTTGATTCTAGTCTTTCTTCATAAGGTACTTCAATAAGAGTATGTTCTTGGTCCTCAAAAAATTCTGAACAAGTGGATGAGTTGATCTCCTTTTCAAAGAACATTTCAAAACATGAGACATATGAGGAAGAATCTGAAAGGGAATCCTGAATGGTCTGGTCTGCTGAAGTCTGAATATATTGTAGATCATCTTCATATGATATGACAACCATATTGTCTTTGCATTCATCAATCATGAGAAAAGAAAATTCAAATGATTCTTGAAACCCAACACTATCATTTATATCATCTGCCACAAATTCATTCAGAGAAACTTTTTTACTTACTTGAACAAAATTCTCATCTTGTTGTTCATGAACTGACTAGATTATCTCTTTAAGAAGGCTTTGTTCTGATGACATGAGAACATTTGGATTCATAGCTCTGTTTTCTTCATTCTAGGCGATTTTAACAACATAATTCTCTTTCATGGGACTTAGTACAAGGTTTTCTTGGTCATCATAATCTGAATCTACATCTGAAATGGTTGTCTTAACATTATCACATTCTGAATTTGAAACTTGATTTCTCTGCATGTTGTCTTCTTCTATGGACAGATCTGAAACGACACTTTTTCTTTCATCACTTTCAACCATATAGTCATTTTCAACCTGCTGATCTATAAAGCTGCTTACAGGACTTTCATCCTTTTCAGAAGAGGAAGAAGCTCCATCCTTACCTTCTTGACCATGTGCACACTGCAGATTTGTGTTAACTTGAGCTGGAACATGACTGTTCAAGAGTTGATCTATTTCATTTTCAGACAAAGGAGATAATGCTTTTCGTTTTCTCTTGCACGAACAATGATTTTCTTCAATATTTTCAAGTGAAGGAGTGTACAAATTTTCCTCAGACTGCTGATCCATTTCATGTAATTCCTGTTGATTGTCAAGATACAAAATTCCTTCATCTTCCACCGTACTACAATCTTGATTCTGCTGCAAATTTTCATGATCATCTTTATGTTGCTAAATTGGTTTTTCATACAATGCTTCCATGATTTCTTTGTCCATTAAGTCATCACGCCCATAAAAATTCTTGAGATCTTCAATAAAACTATGAACATGGCTACAACAGTCCTGAACTAAAGCCAAGGATGGATACGATTCTTTATACCTTTCAAAGAATATTGTATGAAAATCTTTTAAACAATGAATAGAAGCAGGTGGCAAACTTTCATACCAAGATCGGGCTTCGTCTTCCAGAGTATCCATAAACATTTTCATCAAACAGTCTTCAGGAAAATTGATCTTTAGTTTATGCACGTGAATGTGAAATTTCACCAGATGAAGAGCAACGTCATTACCTTCCACATTTCTGAACATAGCAAATTCTGAAGCCAATCCACCTTGGGCATTTTATTCGGAAAACCTGGGATGTGATTTCGTCTCATGGGAGCGTATCTTCTTACAACCCGATCCATCTTAAAAACCTTAAAGCTACTGATCTCTCTGTAGTGGAGTCACCATGAAGGATTGGTTGCTGGATTCTTCAGTGAATGGAGTCACCAAGTGAATGATTTCAGCTTTCTTATGTCTGATCGTTGTTCACCATCAACAATCAGCTCTGAACTTGAGATATGTACTGGGGCAAAACAATCTTCAAGAAAACCCATTTTCTCCCCAGTATGGTCGCCACTATGTTAGGGCCTAAATCTACCTTAGGCTGAAAGAAGGAAAAATTCAGGGTAACCACAAACCACGCTCAGTCTGGTAGCTAGCCCTACCAGAACAGAAGAGGGCTCTCTCTGTGTCACGCTCAGTGAAGAAATAAACAATCTGGTCTGAGATGACTTATAATGAATATTGATTTTAGGCTAGGTAAATAAATATGAAAGAAGTATTTTGATAAATGACTGAGTTTTCTGGGATGTATGGGACCAAAGAACAGCATGAGTAGTGAATTTAACTCAAAGGCACAGATTATTTCGTGAGGCAAGACAGGCATAAAGTCTAGTAATTAGATTTTGAAATAATGTGAAATGGAAAGATTGTTTAAGAGGGTGAAAAGGGGCATAAATACATGAATCCTTTTCAACAGAAGAAAAACACAGAACGTGAAACTTTCCCAAAGGTAGAGCAGTAAACTGAATTCTACCTTCTCTTACTTAGAAACTTTCACTGGAAATGAATATGAATGAACTATGAAACATAACGAAATACATATGAAACAGAAAGAAAATACATTTTCTAAACTCACACCACAGGAATCTCATGAACCAGAGCCGCAACCTTTCATTAATTCTCTGTCAAAATGTACAATGAGTAACTGAGTTTCTCTCCCACCGTTTCCTAGAAATTCCAACCAACCCTTTGCAAATGGTTTTTCATACAATAAATAGACTCTGCCATTAGGAAATGGAGCGACCCAAAGTTGGGGAGTTTTTTAAATCATTACAAACTGGAAATGAAAAGCCAACCATTAGTGACAAGTGCAGCGTTACAAAAATAGCAAAACTGTAGCGTAGATTTTTTGGGTGACTGCTCACCTTCCTTTTGCCACTTGGATAGAAGCCAACCTTTAATGAAAATGTTTTTAAACTTTGCCTTTGGTGCTGGGAAAAATGTATTGTTAATGAACGGGCCCACTTGGAGAAAATCGCAAATCGAATTCTCGCGGAGCGGAAGTGATTTTGGCCTTTGGGTCTCTGTGTGTCGCGCCAAAAGATGTATGCATCGCACCACTTTGGAGGTGGTTTTGAGGTACTTTCCGAAGTCCCAATTGAGCCCAAGTGTGCTTGTTGGAAATCCCTGCTAGTCTAATTTCAAACCCAAGTGGAATTTCTGAATTTGGTGCCCATTTGCCTCTACAAAACCTCAATCTCCCAAGACTTCTTCTTGTGTGTCAAAATAGGGGCAGAAAGGTCATTTGGTGAGTGTTTTTGACCTCCTAAGGACTCAAAACTTGCCCAAACTTCTTGACCATGCACCAACAGTCATGATTTTTCATGCCAAATCCAAAAATATATTTTTTTTTGCAATTTAGAGCTCCCTAACATAAGCGCGCGCCACGTGGCACGACACACAGGGAGAAAAAGCTTGTTTTTGTACCAAAATTTGTCAAAAGACCAAAAATGCCCCAATTTTTTTGAAATTTGGGCTGGAGCTTCTCTATGAAGTTTCATGCTGGGCCAAAGAGGCTTTGGCCAAGATTCATACCCGATCTTGCTCTTTTTTCCTCTTTTGTCTTTTTGTTTCCTTCCTCAATTTCGCCTTCAAATTCCTTATCCGAGCCTTGGAACTCATGTTGCGTGCCCTGTAATGATAAACCATATGCCTCAATAATGCTTTGTCCTTGTCAGCCTTTTCTAGTAGTCTCTCAAGGTGGATGTTGATCTGCTCGAGCCAAGACTCTCGGTCATCATTAATCTCTTGCTCTGATGGAGTGAGCTCAATCCTCCTCTGTTGGGCAGATTGGCAATTCTCGCGGATGTTTTGCAGCTCCATGATCTCCTACTGGTCTTCGAGCTGTTTATTCCTCTGCCCCAAGTATCTGATAATCCACTTATCCCTCTCCATATTGGGAGACAAGGCTTTGATCTCTGTTTGCTTCTCCTGGATGATCCTTCTAAGTTTGGCACTCTCCACATCTGTATCATCATCATGAATGAGAATGAAGTTGGTCTCTCGTTCACCTGATGGCCCCTCATCATGCATTGGATCCTTGCCTCTGTCTTGTACCTGTGTTGCTGATGTCGGAAGTGAGGACCTTTCCACCCCAGGTGGAGATAACACTCGCTTTGGTGTTGCGAACAAATGTCTAACGCCCCTTTGATATGTGATGAATACCGGCACACTAGCATTCTCATGGCGCTCATACTGATGAGAAGGACCACCTATCTCATGTTTGACATCTGATAATCCATGTGAAGTGCTGAAGAGGTCACAGGAGATGAAATCATCCCAAGTAATGCCCTGTAATCCAAGCTGATGAACCACCAAAATCTTAATAAGAGCAAAATGATAAACACTGTTAAGTTGCTGCTGAGGGGTTTTGTGCTGCATAAAGGTGTTCATCCTCTCTATGTTCTGGAAAATGAAATATGGGATGTTCATCATCCGTACCTTGGTAAAATGCATGAGAAACCTGATGTGATAAGCATATAAACGAGAGAAACATCCCTCACAGCTGAAATATTTCATGATTAACTTCATAGCGGAGCATATTCATCTTTCAGATATCGGAATGGAAAGACTCTTTTGAGCTGCCTCAAGAAACCAGTTTTAATGTATGGCTGATAATGCTGCCGATCAATCTTTTGTTTCTTGTTCCATGGTTCTCCAACGTTCGGTATGCCAGTTGCTAATGAGACAGATTCAGGTGTAAGTGTGAAAGTGATACCGGCTAAGATAGCGTGATCTCCATGTAAGTGAAGCACAAAAAGATGAGCCAACTCATGATGAAATCGAACACTAGCCACCTTTTGACAAAACTCAAAGCATGGCAGATGCTGGAAACACGACATAGCAAGAGAGCAGGCTTGCAATTCTATAAGGGCGATTGGTTCTTCTCTAACATGTCTGCCACTTTTATGAGGCCTCTGGGGAGCCTGTTCTTCCAAGAATGAGTCACTTTGGGTTTCCATTTCATAATCCGATGAATGCTTAGATGCCATGACTGATGTACCAAATTCCTTGAAGAAAAGATGCTGTTGTATATGGACTATGCTTGGGCTGCCCTTTAATGATGTATGCAAATCTGTGTTGTAATGCAATATAATTGAATTCTGCCACCAAGGGGAACAATGCAACAAGGGACTGTTAGGAAGGGGAATAATATGAAGGGATTAGGGACTATAGGGAGAAATTTTGTTTAGGGACATGTAGGACGGTTTGGGAATTTATATAAGGTAGGATTTTGGGGTTTTACATTTGACAAATGAGTGGAGGGGATAGGGAATAGGAGTTTTGGTAACGTTTTAGGGTAGAGAAAAATGGGAAAAATGGAATAGGGGAGAAGGGAACGATGGAAAGAAGGGAAAGATGAAATGGAGGAGGAACCTTGGCATCAACACAATGAATTCGCAACCCTAACAGCAATTGTTTTGATGACTTTGATTGGTAGGGTTTAAGAGATTTTGTTGCAAACATAAGAAACCATAAACCATCATCATACTAACACAAAAATGGATGAGTAATTGAGATGTCGACCCTACCTGGCAAGTTCAAGGGATTAAAAGGTAATTTGTTGCAATTCTGAGCAAAATCGGGCCTTTATGTGTATGCGTCGCATAGCATACCCAGTGCGCCACGCCATTTGAGTGTGCCGCACCCATGTTATTTAACACTGTGTGGTCATGCCCAGTGCGCCACACTCCCTTAGTGTGTCGCGCCACTCCGCCTGTGCGCCGCGCCTGTCAAGACACCTCCAACTTCACCCAAAACATGCACTAGCTCTTACAATCACTTTGAAATGCTTCTCTTTGACCTTGGTGTGCAAAATGACATGGATTCTTATGAAAAATCTATATAAAGACACTGGAGTCATGGTTTTGATTTTTGTTTCTTCAAGACCCACTTTGGCAATGTTTTGTTTTGGCACTTTTTCCATGATTTAATGTAACCCTGTATTTCACTTTTCCTTTTTGGATTTTTGACTAAAATGATGAAATTTTTGGCACTTTTTTGTAGGGGTCGCTGACATGGCATTTAGCAAGGGAGACCATGACCGTGCCTGAAGAGATCAACTGAAAACTTTTGAAAATTATTACAAATGACAAACTATTGACTTTTCTTCAAAACATAGTTTTGAAGAACAGTCGTAATCTGTCAACATGACGATGAAAATATTTGAATCAGGGCCTCCCTCTGGCCTGCATGGCTTTATTGGACATTGTTGAAGACCAAATTGACTAATCCCTAGACCTAATGACTGAAATGACTCTTGTCCATTAAAATATCAAACATTGACTGTCATGGACTTTAATAAACATTGATGAAAAGACCTAAGCCAGTTGGTGCAAGACATGAGGGGTAAGGGGTAATGACTGACAAGACCCTTCCGTCAAATTATGGCATGCCCCTAGCGAAATGCAGCTGAGTGGATGGAGCAAGACACCTAAAAATGAAATGCAAAAAGAGTTTTGATCTCTGACGGAGGACTTACAAGACCGACTCTAACACTCTCAATAGAATATCATGTTACAAGAATTGAACCTAGGTGAGGAGGTTATCATTAAACCCTCACAACCACCTAAAATACACTCAATTTACAAATTAATTAATAGAAAATTTAGATACACATACCAATCAAAATTTAATTATTCATGGTTTCTTTATCGGTATAGAACCGAGGAAATCCACACAAAATCACAATCCTAGTCAAAGGTCAAAGGGAGAGAATGGTTGAAGTATTAGATGCAGGTCAAACCACCACAGTGACACAATAATCCAGTAGTCATTGTCCTCGCTATAATAGAAAAATAGAATATGATAAATGAATTAAAAATGTGTGGAATGTGATAAATCCATGAATTTCTATCACAGTAATGGATAATTAACTTCTCCAAGTAACCACTTTTCTTTCCCTTCAACATCTCCTCATCTTGATTTGGTCTCCATGGTCTGTCATGATGATGACCCTAATATCTCTCTCTCTGGTAATAATGTTGAGGATCATAATGTGGCCGCTTCTGGGATGCCACATATTCTTTATCCTTCTTTTGAGAACACTTATTATTCTTTCTCTCTTTTGACACATGATTTGTTTCCCTCTGTCGTGCTCAGGCCCTCTCCTCCCCTAGAAGCATACCCTAGTTTCGACCTACCTTGGACATCACAAAGGAGATTTTTCCTAAGCATAACATGTAAATCAGATGACCCCCCTATGCTAGCGGGCCGATCTGAACATCTTTCTCAATCCACTCATATCATTTCCGCTTTGATCAACTTGACTAGGAGTGACTTTGACAAGCTCCTGCAGAATTATGTGATGGATCTCTTGATTCTCATTATCTATAACAATGTCTCTTCTCATTTGGAATGTAAATGGAATCCACCCATGGTATCCATCAATGGTATTTACCTATTGTATTGAAACTCAAGTAGGCTATAAATAACAAGCCTCACTTTGTAAAAAAATGATTATTCCATCACAATGCAGTGGTCAAAAGTTTCTTTCACTTAATAAATAGTTATCTTGAGTGGGTTATCTTTCCTTTCACATGTTGGATGTATTTAGTGCACATTTGTTTTTCAATGTTCTTTCATAATTAGTTCCTTAATAGCTACATATTTTTCTCTCTTCTTGTTTTGGAATTCATGGTTCCTGGATCTTAGCCTTAAATATTTGAATCAATGGTATCAGAGTGAGGTTATGACTCCATGGAAAATTAGGCTTTTAACGGTCTCTAGTAGAAATTTTCAGACCCGCTCATAATTCTTAGTTTTTCATTTGGAGAAGGAACTAAAAATGACTATTTATGTCAATGTTCTTTTGCAATACTTCTAATTTTATGCACTTACTAACAATGAACAAGGGTTTTATGATATGAAGGTTTTATCTCATTGTTCCTATTTGAACTTTGTTTTCCCTGGTTCTTGCGTTGCAAATCTAACTATGAACAAGGGTTTTTTGATCTAAAGGCTTTGTCTCATTGTTCCTATTTGAACTTTGTTTTCCCTATGTTGTAGTGTTTTCTTCTCAAAGATGTACGAAAGGAACCCACTTAAGATTGTGGATGACAAACAATCTCAACTATATAAATGGTTGCTAAACATTGTAGATCTGCAGCAACTGATAGAAACAAAACCTGCCAAAATTTCGATCTATGCCACAATCATAGTTAAACAACAAAAATAAAGAGTAATAACTCCAATCATCCAATGGAAACCAGATATAAAAAGAATAGTTTTATTATAACACATGTGAAGGGAAAAAATAAATGTTACCAGTCCCCCTCTATGGGATGGGTTCTTGGCTATCCTCAAACATCTTCAGCTTGTGTAGAGTCTCTCTCCTATATAATGTATAGACCCAAGAAAAATATGGTGTGCAACAATGAAAATAATCAGAGTTACAACAGTGAGTGCAAAAATAAAAATAATCAAAAGTGAATAATGAATGGAAAACCCTTCTATTTATAACAAAATATTGAGTTATCCTTGAATAATGAGCAACAATAAAATATTATTGATCTCATTTTTGGAATAACCACCTGGAATATTTTATTATATTTGTTTAGGAGGGAAAAAGTATTTAAACATTTATTTAGAAATATAAATGCATAAATGATTTATTTATCATGTCAAGGAATTGGTTAAGGAATAATAAACAAATAAGGATTTATTTAATTATCCCTAAGGGATTTAGTCAAATTTGACAAAGAATAGTAATTAATTAGTGATTAATTAATTATTCTTGGAGAAAAATAAGATAATTAATATTTATCTATTTATTTTTCATGATTGAGTCAAATATGACAAGGAATGATAATAAAACAATGGTTAAATTAATTATTCCTAGAAGAAAATCAAATAAATAATGATTTATTTAATTATTCTTCAATGGTTTAACTATAAATTACTTAACAAAGGTGGTTTATTAAGTAATTTCTCATAGTAAAAGAAATTTTACTATGGTAAAATTGGCTTTACATGGTGTACTTCGATCCATCTAGTAAATTAGGCTAGATGATCAATTTTTTGGTGATAATAGATTGCCCCCAAACATATGAGTGTTAGGAGCAAAACGTATGACCGAAGTACATTGTAAAGACACAATCACTAGACAACATAGGGGAGTCAGAGAGAGAGAGAGAGAGAGAGAGAGAGAGAGAGACCAATGAAGCTGAATTGAAAGAGGATAGGGACAGAGGGGGCGAGACTAATGCAAGACTCCTTTTATGTTATGGTACCAGACCTCACTGAGGCTGGGGAGACATACCCATACCCGCTGAGATAACTTAGTACAAAAATAATGGTTCGCCTAGAAATATAAAATTGAGTAAAGAAGTACATGCTGAATGGTACATGACATGCTGGCATAACAGAGCCAAAAACTAATACAATGTGTCCCATATACATAATGCACTTGGAAAAACATGAGTCAGGATTGAATACAATAATATCTGAGTACATGAGATACAAAGCCCCTTCCCTCAAAAAATGGGTGGGAGGGAGGGTAGAACAACTGGAGAAGCCATGCTGAACAAGGAAGGTCTCTGCAAAACTAAATGGATCATCTAGAGGAGACGTGCATGCTATGGATACTGTTATCAGTAAGAACTGAACCCATCAACTCTACAGAACTCCATCTAAGGTTGCAGCATAGTAGGTATGCATTTGGGCATGTGGGGGGCTACCTGAAGGGCCACCCCCTCATGAGGTCTGAAACATCTCATATACACCCGAGAATCACTGGTACAATTTTCTGCATCACTGGACCATCAAGTGTATGGATCACGAACATGAAATGACCAAGTCAAAGGGAAATAATGAGTCCCAAGAATGGAAGCTGGAACCAAGATACATTGCCCTCTAGGTCATTCTTCTAGAATAAATGAGTTGATGTCGACAGAATATGGCCCGCGATAGATGAGGCAATGAGGATATGCAACTAAATCATGAGGGAAAATAGTAATATGACTGATAGACTGACACCAGAGATAATGGGGAAAAAGTGGGACTAAGGGACAAACATATGACTACCCTTATTAAGGCATAAAGTGCATGGTTGACCTGGCAGCAACTAAGTCAACTACAGAGGGGATGGGGATAGTATGACTAGAGGCCAAAATGGGCGACGCAGGATGAATGATATGCAAATATGGATGGAATACTATTACATGATATGATGGGACATGAAATAAACTCCAAGAATGCAAGGGTGGCTCATCGTGGATGCTCTGAACAAGGGTGACTCGATGACACTACCACACATATTAGGCTCGGTGGGGACCATAAAAGCATGAGTAAATGACGGTTACTCATGACAAAGATTGACATTTGTTATGACAAGTATTAAGAGGAGGTGGACCTCAAAGTACAAGTGTCGCTTTATGACAAAATTCAATTTTGAGAGGCGACAAAGTGACCTTTCTTGGAAAAATGGATTCTTGGTGAAGTGTTAAATCATCAAAAAATGAGGAAGACCCATTATAGTACTCGAGGAGAGCTTTCCAATGGTGTTGATGGTTCATCAAATTGATCTACAGTATAGTCATAATGGGCGATAGAAAAGTTATGGATTTTTCTATGAAAGGACGTTTTCCCTCCAATTTGGATTCATTTGCTAAGTGAGTTGTGGTGAATTTGGAGAGGAGGAAAATTCCCTAATTCTTATGGAGATCATAGCAAACAAACCGACCATCGGAATAAGGATCTATGAATTTCAAGCAAGTGGCCTTACTTGTCTAAGTATGGCCTTAATTCTTCTTGGAACGATGGTCCTTGGTGAAGAATTAATGGAAGAGGAAAATGAGAATGAACTACTAGAGGAGGTCTAGAATCATCCTCACCCACTAAGTAAAACATGGGGACTAGGTGGTGTTGGACTAGAACATTTTAAAATATGGTATCAAACGTCTACGATATGCGATGTGCATATGGCTCAACGGAGAGCCTGGTAGGACAAATTATCCAAGGGATGGGAGGATAATTGACCATACCTAGATCCAATGGGATCTAGGCCAAGACTTAAGTTGAGAATATGGTCAGGGGAAAACCATCACCCCCAAGCATGGGATACTTCCCGCAAACATATGTGATGGAGGGTACTGATCTAGTATGCAAAGGTGGGAATGATACCCTCTAGCAGGGGGAGTTTTTGGAGCACCATTGTGTTCTAAGTGCTCGAAAAAGGGGTTCAAGCATCTCGACCCAACTTGGCATGAGATCCTCCAAAGGATGATAATGAGATGTAGGGACCTATGTGCCCCACCAGTATGCTATGGGTGTACTAGATGTATTTAGAACTATGGTCTCCAAACACTTATATAATACATAATATGATTATGCATTTTTATATGACGATGATTGTTCACCATTTGTTTTGTTTATGGTTGTCTTCTGTGGTATACATGTGATTAATGCCAATCTAGAATGTTATTTGCAATGGTATCTACATAGTGATTTTGGGCTCTAGGCATATAATTGAACGTAATGATTTTAAATTCATGTACCAATAACTTACCTCGTAGATATTTTATAAATAGGACATGGTTATGCACATGATACACACCATTCAATTGCATGACAAGTAGCAATGAATCTAAACAAACATGAAGATGAAGGATGAGATAAGCGAGGGAATCGACTAACAAACCTATCACTGCATCATATTTGGCCTGATTATTGGTGGCAGATCCAATGCACACACCATTTGAAAGGACTAACGTATGCAAGGGGGTAAAAATGGCCCAAGCTGCCAAGGCTAGATTCTGGGAGAAGTGACTCGCATCGTCACCATGACCGATACACGGTGTGGATGATGGATCCATCTGAAAGGTGCAAAAGACAACGGATGAGATGATGCAATCTACCTAACTTCATGGCATAAATAAAGACACACAAATCAAATGGATGTGCTATGATCAAAATTTCTTGAGGTGGAGTGCATTGGAAAATTAGGAAGGAAATTTCCTTTAAATCCTATGAAGAAATGCCCCCTTACTTAAGGGCAGGGGTAATTAGGGGTAGACATAGCTTACATGGTGTCCTCATCAAGCTGAGATATGGGAGGATGGGAGGAGGACTGACTACATGATGCGACGACATTGCCTAGTGAATTAACCTGAGAAACAAGGTTCACATATGCATCATCTTGAATGGTAGATGATAGGCTGGTAGATGGAGGATATATTGATGTTGAGACCTAGGATTCTATCGAAAGAGGTTCGATAGAAGCGCATGCAGAGACCTCATAAAGGTTTGTCTGTGAGGAACCCAAGGATGATGATAGGTAAAGGGTATGGACCGTGGTTTCCTTCATCTCGACATCAGGGGGAGGGATCATGATAGTGGGGCTAGAGTCTCCCTGTTCTGGTTGACTAGTGGTACTAGAATCCATGGCTAGAGGAGTAGATGATCCACTACGAGTGGCCTCATATTCGTGAATCGCCCCAAGAAAATCGTGAAATTCATCGAGATGAGGCAAACAATGGGAATAATGACCATGATGATCACATAGGGCACAAGGGTGGTTTTTGTGCAATGTTTTGAGTTTCTTTGGTGGGATTGGTAAGTTAATATTGGCAACTGGGATATTCAACTCAAGGAACACTTCATGAACCAAAGGTTTAAGTTGAGGAAGCTCGGGACAATTATTGGTGGCGTGCCCATAAACTTTACACAAAGTGCATGGGGTGTAGGCTTTGAGTCCGTAGGGGCTAGATGAATTTGGGAAGCCTTGTCCTTAGTTTCTTTCCTCTTAGCTTTCCCCCCCATCTGGATGCTTTCGAAATAGGAATGGGTTCCTGTTGAGGTTGTGATGGAACTGAAGCAGCAACAGGGGTTGTAGGGACTGGTTGGACCAAGGTCAAAGCATGTTATGGTCTGAGCTGACCAGGCAGAGTGTTTGTTGAGGGATCGATGTAACATACTTGGATCCCTAAAGTCATGCTAGGAAGGACCAACGAAGCCATGAAAAGCACATAAAATATTCCCAGAGGGGGAAATAAGAAAGGTATCTGGCCTGTAGGGTAATGTCCTGACATAATAGCTCCTAGATGGTTGAGACCTAGAGGAATGGTTCCTAGTGGAAACATAGGAGAGGCAACCACTAACGGAGGAGGTCCTGGGTGGGTGGATTCAGATGACTCAACTTAGATGGTAACAATAGGGTGTTGAGGAGTGGCTGTTGATCAGAGGTATTGACCTCGTCAGAATCCATCATGAGGATTTGGTAGTCATTATGACCAGAAGGTTGGGGAATATGCATTACTTGACCTGGATGAGGTTGAGTAGAAACAAATATTCACTGAGGGAAAGGATTTGTGAGCATTGTTGGTTGATATGGCATAGGATTCTAAGGTGATTGTTGACCTCTATAACCTACTTGAGCTTCCCATATTTGGCGCATCTAGGGTAAGAGAGGACACTCATGTGTATAGTGGCCATGTACAACATAACATGCACAAGGATTGTTCATACGAATAGCCTTATTGCTTGGGTTGGTTGTCCTATTTCTGGTTGTTGGTGTTAGGCTGGCTCCTGTAGGGTTCACTATGTTGATTACCTTGATTACCCTGGTTACCCTTGTTACCTTTCCCCTTATTTTTTTCTTCAAATTTTGGGGATTGGTCGCACTCTGTTACGCAAACACCTGACCCTGAGGGGGCGGTGGCTACTAGGGCTAAGGATGCATGGGAGGCTATGACGCTAAAGCTTGAGGGGCTAAAGCGCTAGGCTGTGCATAAGGAGGAGCAACAATTTGGTAGACAGTTTGGGTCCTGAAAACATGTTGCTAGCAGGAGGGGCATAAGTGTTGGAGGAAACGGTCCCCCCCTGCGGATAGCCATAACTTTTCTAAGTATATGGTGAAGTGTGTGAAAGGGTTCCAATGATACCATCGATAACATGAGATGCCCTCAGTATATTCACACTTCCAGGACGAGGGAGGTCTTGAATGATGGTATAGACATAACTAGATTGCGCATAAATCATATCATATCTTAGAGCGGTTTGGAGAGCTTCTTCCTTAGTCTGAGGAAAATGGGACATGACATCTTTTCCAATGGGTGCTAAAAGGATCCTAAGAAACCAATCTAGATAGACACAGTCTTCAAAGGGTGGGGCACGACATGTGCTCCTTCTATGCCACTCTTGAACATGGTCGGAAAGGAAAGTGGTGGAGGACTGATGGAATGAGGTCAATAGCTCTGTACTAGTATCGTGCGAGAGAGGTAAGTGGAAATATGAAAGGAACAATTTAACAAGCATCGCGAAAATGAAATGAGATGTGGAGGGCTGGTCTACATACCATTTTGCAGCGTCTCTAGTGAGGGTGCGTTGGAATAGCCAAAGACGAATGGAGACATCGGTTATGGATTTGGAAGAACACTACATGTGGAGGGATCAGACATGGTTGGTAAGATCCTCTCCAGCATTACCCTCAAACTTTGATATGTCTGAGGGAAGCTTAGTCGGCACAGAGGGCCAACCAGCATCGTGGTGTATGGGGCCATTTATCAACTGGTTAAAATCCATTAGAATTAACCCAACCATAAAGGGGAGCATGGGGGCTATCGAAATGATTTTTGAGGCTGTTTTGCTTGCTGTGACCATCGGTATAGAACCGAAGCCAACACCATGTTGGGTTTCTATACTAGTTGTGGGTCCAGACATGGTGACAATATGTGGTGAAGGAGGCAAAGAATCATATGAGGAATCATATGAACCAAGAGAAGAGTCGGTGTGGGGACTCGGAGGGCTATGAACTCGAGCTCGACGAGGAGGGGTAATATGCCCAAGCTAAAATTGAGGGTGAAGGCTTAATAGTCTCTGTGACAAATGCCTTCGTGGTGCAATGGTGGTAGGACACATGTGACATAGAAATCATGAAGGGAGATTAGCAATATATCTTTGTCTCGATGTGGGGAGATAAATTTATTATGTTAAGTCTTGGCTTGGCGGTGTAAACCAAGTGCCCATCACTTAAGGTGTGCAAGTGTGTGCAAGTGTATTAATATTAAGCCTAGATCATGTTTGTAAAAAATAAAAAATATTGCTGAAAACAAAGTGAAATAAATAATAAAAAATGAACAACAAAACAATTAACTAAACCCCAACCAAACTGGGTTTGCAAACACTGTACTACTTGGTGGCTAAATCGACAGGAAATATACTAAAATGGTCAAGAGATCTAAATGTCAGTGTGACTGGGGTAAAGTGACATTAAGCTGCTAGAAAGTGGTGTAGCAATAGCAAAAACAGAGGGGAAGATCACCGCAAAAAAATAGGAAGATGGGTGAAACACCTAGGAAAATTGATGGGACCCTAAGGCAAATGACCAAACAAGGTTAAATATGAAACTATGGATCGTAACAACCTATCTTTAGAGATCTGAAATAGAAGGGTACAGATCTACAAAATATGGCTAAAAGTGTTGCAGAAACTCAGACTACTCACTTAGCTAAACTCCTCCTAGAATGGTCGAAGCGTACTAGATGCCCTATGGGAGGCTAAATTTGACTTTGACGAGTAAATCAGAGTGGATCAAGGCCTAAGAGGGATGAGACAAAGGTCAGACAACCCAGTAGACAATGCTCTAGAAAACCCAGAAACAGATCTGAGAAAAACCCTAAAACCCTGAAATCACAGGTACTTACTTGTTTCTCTGCAAGGATCGCACTTTTTGTGCTGTTTAGTGTATTCTGGCCTCTAGATCACACTTTTTGTGCCAAAAAGTGTGATTTTTGCTCCGTGGATCTCGGTCGGTAAATCTTGGAAAAAAGTGTTACCTTTGTCACAACTGGTTCCTGTGACCTGCGGAAAAGACTAGAAAGCTTGAGAAAGTCATAAATTTATCAGATCTAGGGTTAAAAAACTAGGAAACATTAATAGAATTGAAAAGGGAAGAAACCCTAAGCTAAAAACTGAAGGTCACCCAGATTTCTGGATTTGAAGTATAAAACCCAATGGAGTCGCCAATTTTGTATTGGAGACCCAGGTTTATGAATCAGAATTATTCCCCAACAGAGTCGCCAATTTCGTTGTAGCATTTTCTTCTCAAAGATGTAGGAAAATAACCCACTTAAGATTATGGATGACGAACAATCTCAACAATATAAATGGCTGCTAAACATTGTAGATCTGGAGTAACTGATAGAAACAAAACCTACCAAAGTCTGGATCTATGCCACAATCATAGTTAAACAACAAAAAGGAGGAGTAATAAATCCAATCATCCAATGGAAACCAGATATGCAAAGAATAGTTTTATTATAACACCTGTGAAGGGAACAAATAAATGTTACCAGTCCCCCTCTATGGGATGGGTTCTTGTCTATCCTCAAACATCTTCAGCTTGTGTAGAGTCTCTCTCCTCTATAGTGTATAAACCCAAAAAAAATGTGGTGTGTGACAATGAAAATAATCAGAGTTACAACAATGAAAATAATCAGAGTTACAACAATGAATGGAAAACCCTTCTATTTATAACAAAATATTGAGTTATCCTCAAATAATGAGCAATAATAAAATATTATTGATCCCATTCTTGGAACAACCACTTGAAATATTTTATTATATTTGTTTAGGAGGGAAAAAGCATTTAAAATTTTATTTAGAAATAATAAATAAATAAATGATTTATGTATCATCTCAAAGGATTAGTTAATGAATAATAAACAAATAAGGATTTATTTAATTATTCCTAAGGGATTTAGTCAAATTTGACAAAGAATAATAATTAATTATTCTTGGAGAAAAATATGCTAATTAATTATTTATATGTTTATTTTTCATGATTGGGTCAAATATGAGAAGGAATAATAATAAAGCAATGTTTAAATTACTTATTCCAAGAAGAAAATCAAATAAATAGTGATTTATTTAATTATTCCTCATGGGTTTAACTATACATTACTTAAGAAAGGTGGTTTATTAAGTAATTTATCATAGTGAAAGCAATTTTACTATGGTAAAATTTGATTTACATGGTGTATTTCGATCCATCTAGTAAATTAGGCTAGATGATCAATTTTTTGGTGATAACACCCTGGTTCTTGCATTGCAACTCTCTCTTTGCCTTGCTATGTCTTTTCTGGATCATGTTTTTGTTAAGACCTTTTTGATATGGTTTGGACACTTATATTCCTCTGGTCTAAATGTAAATCTGATATATGACTCTATTTTGCATATGTACTCTCATTTATTTAATGAAAGAATCTTTTATACTTGGAAAAAAAAGGGTTTCAGCATAATACCTCCAAATTCACTGCGGTCGATACACTTACAGTTTGCATAGTCACAACACTAATGCCATGCAAGGGAGGGGGGCATTGGACATTGATGATTCTAACATCATAAAACAAATGAAGGCTTGCACTTCACATGCTCCTACACCATGTCCCACCTAGTAGCAACAGATCCGTTCAAACATTCTCCCTTCAAATCGTCCATCGGATTCCCAAATATCTCAACCCCCAATGAATATCCTCATCAAATTCAAGAATTAGAATACCAATTCCAAAACCCTTTCTATTCCTTTTGACTTTCCCTCATTGGATCCCTATTCCATATCTTCACCTCCATGCAACAATAACAAAATTCGCAATCGAGTCCATAATGCTACCCCGGGTTCAAATCTTTGGAATCAAGTGCAATTCCAACTTGAGCGTCGTAGGCCACCATGTGATTCACTAGAAGATTCGAGGACATGTGATGTAGTGGAGAAATTTACTCATCACCCACCATGTGATTCACATGAAGAGGCGAGATTTCCTGACATAGTGAAGAAAATTACTCATTGCATAATTTCTGGTCTAGCCAGCTTTGTTCACAGAGCTTTGCATAGGAAAGCCAATGGAGATGAGAAGGTTATTGTGGATGATGTGACAGGACCATAGAATATATTATCTTCAGTAACATCCTAAGAGAAGATGATCTCAATTTCTAAGAAGGTCCTTGGCTCTATGCTATGGAGTATATGCAGACTCAAACTACTCATTGTTCTGGTGTGTTAGTGCCCAAAGGCAACTAAGCTTTATTGTTTCGTGCATGAAGTTCTAGTCTGTGGTGAATGCATATGCTTTCTGAATGATCAAGTATGTGTAGTCCAAACTTACCTAGAGTGGGTGATAGATGGAGATTATGGTTGGACTACAACCTACAATGTATGTCAAGTAGATGCTATGTCTGACTAGGTTGCTTACATGTCGTTCATACACACCATTTCGCTTCACATCTCCAACATTTTCTTTACCACATAGCTCCAGTGGGATACAGTTTCAATTATTTTTCCTCTCTAATATGGGCTCTAAAAAATAGTAAACATTCAAAGATCTGCTCTTCACACTAAACTTAAGGAAGTTATTTCTCATAGTGAATTGGTAAAAAAATTGTTAGGAAAGAAGTTGATTATCAAGAAGACACTTGAACTTCAAGCCCTTGCATTTGATCACCCTGTTTCTTTGGTTCCTACACAACCACAAGGAAGTGTCAGTGCTAATATCCCATTTTCTATAGAAAAGGAGATAGTTTGATCATCAGATTCAACATTATTAGCTATTATTTTGTCACACACTTTGGGAACCAAGTCGTCAATCTCAGACATTGTTGGTGTAGATTGAGTTGTTTCTACTAGTCTTCAACCTTTATTGATTATTGATCCTAATTTCATGCAATATTATAATCAACTGGTCCTAGAAAAACAACAAAAAAGGGTTCATATTGTCATGACAACTACAAAATTTTCTCCACTCACAACGACAACAATGATGAGAGTAAATAGAAGTATACTCAATAGGGTAGTTTCCATAAAAGGTTATTAAAGTTTTTGCTAATGTTTTTGTCTCCTTCTTTTCCTACTTGTCTAGTAAATTCCCCACGAAAAGAATACCGATATGGTGGATCAACAATTGGTGATTTATTAGAGGGGCACTCTCAATAGCGACGATCTTATGTAGATTCCAAGAAGATCATGATTTTCCTTTCCACTATGTCTTGTGTGACGACTATGAAGCCTCTTCTCATCCTTGATTCATGGGCTAACAACCTCTTTTACACTTATAAATTTATTAATGTCAATGGCAAGCTCATTACAATGAGGACCAGAGAGTTCAACAATGTGTTCTACTGGGGAATTTTGGTAGACAAATATGTGAATAGTTTGGATTTGTTAGTTATCAAGATGGCCCTTATGGAAAATATTATCAATAGGATTATAATCATGGTCTTCATCTGGGCCACCATCTCCATTCTCAGAGGCTTCGCAACAATTATAGAACCCTAAGAGGTTATTTGAGGAGAAATTGCAGACATTGTCTTAGATATTGTCAGGATAGTCTAGAACAATGCTCAAGGTGTAGTTGTCACCGAGTCCATTGAGTCCATTGGATCCATCACCAACTTCATTGAATCCATTAGGTATTTTCTGTGTAGGGAGGAAGCCTTTACAACATCTGATGGGATATTCATAATTTATAAAGATAAACCAACAAATTTATACCATAAAATTGGCGAGTGAACTATATCGCAGTCCATTTTCTAAGCCATGCATTTCCAACCTCGCAGTTGGCCCACAAGAATTGTAGGATATCGCTATCCTTGGACACTATTTCATCATGGTTATGGGTCACCCACAAACCCAAGGTTATGGGTCAACTACACAAAACCTTCACTGCCAAATTCTATTTTCTAGGCCACACATTGTTAATATCGTAGGTGGCCTACAAGAATTATAGGGTATCTCTATCCTCGGATCTTCATCATGGTTTTGGGTCATCCACAAACCCATGGTTATGGGTCAACCTCACAAAACCCTTATCTTCAACAACACTTGGTTATGGTTCATCCACAAACCCATGATTATGGGTCATTGGAAAACCCATAGTTATGGGTCAACCACAAAAAAACCTTCTCTTAAATGGCTCATATTCAACAAACAATTATCAGGAGGAAATATGATGCAATGGGGACCATTTCTTCCTTAAGGGGATGAGTAATCCACATGGAAAATTACATCCACCCATGATATTTACCCATGGTATTGTAACTCAAGTAAACTATAAATAATGAGCCTCACTTTGTAAAGATAGATTAGTCCATCACAATGTAGTGGTCAAAATTTTCTTTCACATAATAAATAGTTATCATGAGTGGTTATCTATCCTTTCACATGTTGGATGTATTCATCGCACATTTTTTTTTCAATGTTCTTTTGGGATTAGTTCCTTGGCAGCTATACATTTTTCTCTCCTCCTTTCTCGACACTAATGGTTCCTAGATCTTATCCCCCAATATTTGAATCATCCTCCCTGGTGCATCCCTTGCTTATCCCCTCCTTACTAGTCCTAGAATCTGGGTGTATGAATGTTGCTATCCGAAAAAAACGAGGGGGATACTATGGTGGATCGAAGGTGGATGAGACACACCTTCATGTCGTATTCATTATTGATTCTGAAAACCCCCAGGACCTTAGAAAAATTATGGGTAATTTCTAGTCATCCACAAAAGTCTTGTCTCTAAACCTTTCAGAGTTGGGGGATACATGTGTTTTGGTGAAATACAATGCATAGTTTTAAGTTTTAAATTTATTTATTTTATGCCTATGGAGGCTACATTAGCAATGTGTCATTTTTGTATTAAATATTTATTAACGTTGCTTTTATTAATAGCTAAAGAATATTTAATTTAAATAAAAATAAAATAAATCATATCAATTGAAACAATTTTGGTGTAAAGGTCTCTCAATGTTTTTAGGTGTTTTCTTTGAATCCTTACTCTAAGCATATTGTTATCAAGAAATTGGTTTTCATAATTCCCACATTAAACTAAATATACAACCATAAGCTATAGGTTATCCAACCTCAATCATAAGTCATTGAGTCATGATGCTCAACAATCAAACATGACACAAGCCAACTCATGGTCAAACAAAAGAACACTTGATTGACCTCACTTTGGCCTCCATCTTAACCACCCACTAAATAAGGTTCTTAATTACCAACCATCTGAGATTCGCAGGTCAAGCAAATTTCTCTAATTATTTCCTATTTTTCGATTATGACACTTCAATTTTCTCTCATATACTTCAATTATGATTTTGAATAAAACACAAATAAATTAGACATTAATCAAGCAATATGGAAAAGATCACACTCCATCTGAGTTATATCTTCATGAATTTCTTGAAGTGTGTTATCACAATAACGCTGAGTAGGGTTGGCCACCATTCGCTCGACCCAAGACCCCCCTTGGTGTCAAAATTACACAATCCCTTGTCGACATCTGGCCCATTGACTAGGAATAATTGGTAGTAGAAGCTAGAAACAAAAAGGATTGTTCAAGAAGTGAATTTCTTCGTGAAGAGAAGGAACACAAGGAAAATCAAGATGAAGAGGGATGGATGATGGAAGACCATGGCTGGAAGTAGAGGAGAGCCAAAGATGAGATGAATGCAACATAGGAAATAGACTAAGGAGAGAATGACAAGATAGAGTGTCTTGAGCAACGAGATTAAGGTAGAACTGAGAAGAGACTACAAAATTCTAATCTCACCATCAAGGGAGGAAAAAAAGACAAGTAGTCCTAGAAGACACGTAGAGGAGAAAAAATAAATGAAATAGAAAAGTGAAAAATAAAATAAAAAGAGAATGATGAAGTCATATCCAAAGGAATGACCAACTAGAAGATTCACAAATCCATATAGGTAGATAATGTGCCTTCCTTTGAATCTCTATACTCCAAATTTATAGTTCCCGCATGCATAGACCATTCATCCTTTGAAATGAATGTCTGCTTCTGCAAATGAAACATGAAATGCATGAGATAAATGACTAGAAATGGACTCTTTAATGGTCTTAAAGTACCACACTGGAACATAATTAACATGAAAAATATACACCCAATTTTTGACATTATAAATGGTACTAGTTAATCTCCTTAGGTAAAAAAATCTAGTGATAATGTTATAAAAACAAATAATGTTACAATAATATTATATCACTGGCCACCTTCCTCTTCAAGAGCTAATTCACAGTGACCCAATTGTTTTGATATGTTTACAAATTCATATGTTCTTGCGCTTGCAGTCATATCCGCCACCGAGTCTCTGCTCTTGGTAAATGCCAATAGTTTAGTGGACCTTTGTGCTCCATCCCTATAAGGTTTATTATATATTATTTATGTATGCCCATTGTCTTTTATGCATCTCTTCACGTATGAGATCTCGAGGGGATAATTCTTCATCCACCTCCGAACTTTGTTCCCTGTCCCAGTGTTTGAAGATGGGTATGAATAATACGTGTACTTGCACATTTATAAAGTTGAATTTAATTCTATTGTAGTTTTAGGGAATATTTTAATAGAGCTGAATTTAATTCGATTATAGTTTTAAGGATTAATTTTAAATTTGATGAATATAAATTTATTGAATTTTTTCACTTTATTTGTATACAACAAATACTTAAATATTCTCAACACACTGAATCAACCATTGTTATTGTTATCTTGTTGGAAACAGTCAATCCATGTTGAATGAAATATTCCCTCATGATATTCCACAAAGGTACCTCTTCATCGTTCATCAGTATCATTAACAGTCACAGTATGCCCTCTTCATCGTTCATCGTTCATCAGTATTATTAACAGTCACAGTGTCATCAACTCTGAAAAAATCTGGGTTGTTTTCCCAACGGAGGATGTCATAATATCCATATGGTTTATGTTGGTTAAACATTGTTTTTCAGGCATAAATCCAAATCTAAACTCAACACATTCCTTGGGCTCATTTCCCCATTCTGGCTAACAACGTCGTCATGGTTATTAAACGATATTAAATTAATTTCGTTTGGTTTAAATATTAGTTGCAAATTCATGGGATAACAATCATTCTGCACCCCAGAAATAATTTTAATCAACAATTTATTTATATATCCATATTGATTTATTTCTTTTACTGGAAATGAAAGCACAGGAAATGTGAATGAATGGTAAACTAAGTAAACCCTCAACCATCATTATGGGGCCTCGTTCTAAGGGAATTGTCAAACATATTATTAGCAAAAATATAGAATCTCATATCTAGCTCTAGACCTCTTAATCTAACTGTTGAGGCTTATATATCCTTATTGATATTTATAATGATATAATATATAATTTGCTAGATTTAATTTTATTTTTTATAATATTTTGTTGGAAAACCTATGATAGCATAGTTGCCAAACCAACAATGAGGACAACCATTATTGGATGCTATCGTGAATGCATGCTAACTCGTCATAGTTATTCAAGGAAAACCACTTCACCTAGAATTACCACTAGTAATCCATAAGGGGTAGGATTTAAATCCTACCATATGCCTCTTCGTCTAAAGCCATTAACCTATTTCCTTACATTGGAAAAATACGAACTCTTAACCAAACAAAAATACTTTTTTTTTTTTATTTAATTAATTTAAATGCACTTTGCATATGATGATCATGTTTAGAAAAAGGAAGGGATAAGATCTTCATTAAAAATAAGTCTTCTACTTGTCATTAATTCTTCTTATTGTATGCTTTTTTTTTTTTTTAATTTTTGGCTTAATAAATTTTAGCATTTAAATTTAATATAAGATTTAATTATTTTAGTTTTAAAGTTAATGGATGCATAATTTTGAATTTGGTAGTTTTTTGTTAAGTGTTTTATCATGAGAGGTACAAGTTTTCCTTTATCACAAGTATATTTTATTTATCATTATTTTATTTTAGATAAATGGTTTAATAAATTGTGAGATTTGAATTTTAAACATAAGATGTATTATTTTTATTGTAAAATTTGTGGATTCAAAATTTCCTATTTGGGTAGTGTTTTAACATTTGCAATTTGGAGTTTCATTATGAGATGGAATATGAGATTATTATCTTTGGTTGTGAAAAGTTTAAGTTATTTATAATGTTTGCAAGGGGAAATTTTGAAGTGCTTGTTTTGGTTATGTTTTTAGTTAAGTTTTTATGTTTGCGGAATGTGTTTTTACATTCACATTTTCGTTTTTGCTTTCATATGTAAGAGAGTAGTATTGTTGGGATATATATATAAAAGAAATAATATACATATTCTGTTAGAGAGACATTTTTTCATTTTTGGTAACAACTTCATGGAAATAAGTTTACATGGCCTAGGTTTCCATTAGAAATAGAGAACATTACACCTTGATTTACATGGACATCATACAACAATAAACAAGCTTTTCAAAAAAAAAGGAGAACGCTTTTACAATCCATATTATGAGAGAGCAGTATGCTCGGATCGTTGATAGATTTTAAGTTATCTATTATATTTCAAAGAAACACAATTAGGTTGTATTTAATTTAGTGGAACCTTTAAGAATCTTTCATGATGTGACAATGTAACCACTTGTGCTAGTTTATATTTGTAGATCATAGCATGAGTTCGGAAGACATGGGTGGAGATGGAGGATCTCCAACATATTTAATTCTTTGGGGAGGACCCCTTGTCACAATTAATAAGGAACCATCTAAATTTTCCCATCCCTTATTAGTAGTTGCACATAGAGGTGATAGCATGTGTTTCTAAAGCCTTGATATATAGGTATGTGAAAAAAACAAGTATGGGAGATGTTGTCCCCTTGCCTTATTCATAATGATAAAATAAAATATTAAAACCTCTTGAGCCTCCCCCATAACTTATATAGTCTATATATGCCAATATCTTGGTGAGAAGTTGGGGATCTACCCCATATGACCATGACTAGAATCCATTAGCATAGGTATGATCATTTCTTAGTGTTTTAAAGATTGGGTTGTGGCTCATATTTCGTGTATCATTTGATTTTGGAATTTCACCTTGTGACTCTTCTTTACATGTCTTTTGATGAAATAAAAGACACAATTTTAAGTTTTGAACAAACTTTTTTGTGCATATGGAGGCTACAATAGCAATGTGTCATTTCTGTAGAAAATATGTGATAGGTTAACCCGATAATGCAATATAAATCAAAGCAGAATGCTATAACCTACTTCTACTATCAAATTGTGGAAGCTTAAAGATTGAGTTGTACAATATAACCAGAAGAAGAAGAATCAATGGCACAATACACATGAAAATACTTTGGGGAAAGTCTTAGATAAAAACCCCACACTATTGTATTATCATACATGGTGGAAATACATAGGAATTATACAAAGCCTTAGCTCTCACAACTAGCCAACTCTCAGTACAATCCTCACAGATCCTCACAGGCAATCTTGGCTTCTCTCCAACCTTCCTCTATGCCCTCCAAGCTCCTATTGCCTTGCATTGTTCCTTGTGGATGATTTTCCTTTTACCAAGTGGAAAAGCAAGCCTTCAAAACTACGCAATCCTCAAGGATGAATCCTTGACTGCATGCATGATTTTTCTTCATGAGAAAACACATGCAACTGATAGTACATTGTCCTTGAACATTAATCTCCACTGGGTCTTTCTCAGAATAGACATGCATGAGTCTTTGATGAGGGAATCTTCAGTTAACTGGAGTAGCACTAGTTGAGTGCATTAATGCATCAACTAATTTTTAACTCACTATTAGTTCCTCAAACAATTTGGAACTAATTTAACTGGACTTAACTCAGTAAACTGAGTTAACTGATTACAACTCAAATATAACTCAATCTTATCTCCTTAATTTAAGGGGTAACTCTTGCATGACTTCAAAAACACTTCTAACTTGAATTTTTCCAACTAATTAATTTAAAATAAATTAATTAATTATTTCCAAGTAGTTGTTAAGACTAAATTCGATTTTAATTCACAAATTAATTCAATGACAAATTAAATTAGAATATTCTTGTTGCCATAATTCAACACTCCCTCTCAACAAGAAAGGGATTATCTGCTACCCCGATCCTGTCTCTATGGAACTCGAATTTACACTTTGACAATGCCTCTGTCAAAATGTCAGCATCTTGCTCCTCTG
Source organism: Pinus taeda (assembly GCA_000404065.3). Taxonomy (NCBI): domain Eukaryota; kingdom Viridiplantae; phylum Streptophyta; class Pinopsida; order Pinales; family Pinaceae; genus Pinus; species Pinus taeda. The sequence continues at coordinate 153,065 of APFE030489495.1, forward strand.
TCGAAATATATTGTAGCAACATGATCCTCTCGACCTGTGAAAAGCCACGAGAAACAAATCCTGCCTTATGCTTCTCCACACTACCATCAACAGCTTGCTTTACCTTGTAAAGCCAACAGGAACTCACAACTGACTTGTTTTCCGGTCTCAGAACCATGTCCCAAACATTGTTACAAAATATGGAATCATACTCCTCCACCATAGCATCAACCCAAACTGGCTGCTGCACTGCTTCCTCAAAGGAAGATGGCTTGGTCTCAACACATTCCCTAGCAAGGGCCATGTACCCAGTGTACCTCTCAGGTGACCTCCTCTATCTGCGCTGAGAAGATGGTGCTCCAACATTCTCTCTTGCATCCTCCAACAATCTGTCAAGTTCCCTTGTGCGCTTCCGTCCATCTCTAGAAGACTCTTCTTGAGTGGATGTCTCCACTTCTTGAACCTCTGCATGCGGCTGCTCTGCATCAGTTTGAGGCTCCTCCTCCTTAGGAACCAACAGTTCCTCCACAACCTGTAGTTGGAGCTCCCTCTCAAGGGAAACTCGCATGGCCTTCTGCTCATCAAACTTGAGATCTCTATGAACCATTGTCCTCTGATTGGTAGGCAAGTACACCCGATATTTGTGATGTGTATCAGTGTACCCCACAAATATCCCCAACTCTGTTGTTGGCTTAAGCTTCTTCTGTGCATCCTTTGTCACATGGAAATGTATCGATGAGACAAATATCTTGAAGTGACCCACATCTGGTCTCTTACGGGAGAAAGCTTCCTCTAGTGTCTTCATCCCAAGTATGCAATGTGGGCTTCTATTCTGCAAATAGACCGTTGTGTTGCCTCAGCCCACAAGTGAAGTGGTAGGCCTTGGTCATGTAGCATTTCTCGTGTTGCCCCTACAATAGTTCTATTCTTCCTCTCAGCCACCCCATTCTATTGTGCATTATAAGGTGCCATTAACTCTCATTTAATTCCTTTCGCTGCACAGAAGTCCTTAAACTCTTGAGAGACATATTCTCCACCGTTGTCACTTCTCAAGGCCTTGATCTTCTTCCTTGACTCTTTCTCGACCAAAGCTTTGAACTCACAAAAC
>APFE030489502.1:0-16497 GCA_000404065.3 Pinus taeda
TAGAGCGATCTCACCTTCCAACCAGGTTTTCTTTCAAAAGGGGTTCCCAGGTTATATCTTGTGTTAAATCATGGTTTGTGAGTTTTTATTTCATTGTGATCAATTTTCTACATAATTATAATTACATGCATACACAATAAATAATGATTTATAGATCAAATAATCTAAAGAGAAATAAACCTTCATATAATAGATTTTAAATTTTAAAGTATAATTTATCAGATATGTTGCGATGAACTGTCTAGTGGAATATCCACACCAATTTACAGATCACTTACTAAATACGAAATTGGACATATATAACATTCCATAGAGAAAAATTGGAGTAATTTTTAGAGTAGCTACCTCATATTGTTTCAACAAGGAGGAAACGAGTAGCCCATTATAACTAGTAAGTGTCAAACCTTCAATGTTTTGTACTAGTATGAAATAGGTTCCACCTGCTCATTAAAACCACGTCAAGTATCTTTTAACCACGCTTACAAACCTTGATTAACATGAATGGGAGGATATGGTGTGTTAATGCTTGATCATATTCCAAAAAAACAAAATTAGATATCATGATAATCCATATCCTTAATCTAATAATGGAATTCAAAGCATTAGTTATTCCAAATTGGTGCAACATCGAAATGGTTATGATAATCCATATCCTTAATCTAATAATGGAATTCAAATCATTAGTTATTCCAAATTGGTGCAACATTGAAATGGTTAATTGAATTATGTTGTGCCATGCAGTGAAAAAATCATGTGTTATGGCACACCATCAACTATGAATGCTTGGTGGGATGAATACCATGTGCCCTCCTACATAGCGTCTCTTATGTATCCCCATCTAGGGGGGCCCTTAATTTAAAGTATATATATATATAGGATTATGTTGTGCCATGTAGTGAAAAAATAATGTGTCATGACACACCATCAACTATGAAGGCTTGGTGGGATGAATACCATGTGCCCTCCTACATAATGCCTCTTATGTCTCCTCATTTACGGGGCCGTTAATTTAAATTATTATATTATATATATATAATATATATATCTCTATATTATATTTATATAGATATATATATCAGCCTAGATCCATCTTAACTTCGGATCTACCAAGCGTTAAGAGGGGTCAAATCTCTTTTCACTTTAAAAGAGGTTTTCATCTCAAGAAATTTTATCCCTTTCATCACTTGATAGATTAGGAGTTAATATGGATATATGTTGGTTTAATTATTAATTATAATTGTGTGATCTAGGCTTGATAATTTTTTTGCATGCCTCCTCCTCCCTAACATAGGCACAACCACCCTCATGAGGTTTGATCCCGAGTCACCTTGGTAAAGAGGCCCATCCTCAATAGGTTGTACAAGTCGGAATTCACTATTAATTTCGTGTTTTTATTTTATTTTATACTTTTATTTAATTTTTTATTTTGACCAAGTCAAAGATGAAATGTTTACATGGATTTATTGTTTACTTGTGAATCTTCACATATTCGAATTTTTTCAATAAAAAGTGGATGGGGCTAGAGGAAATCTTGGATAACATATAATATTATAATATTATATTTGACCCAATATTTATTACTACTCCTACTTAGCAAAAAGTGGTTAGGAATGAGGGAAATTACTAATTAAAATTTATTAATATTACATTTTACCTAATATTTCCCATCACCCCCAATCTAAATATTACATTTTACTCAATATTTCCCTTCACCCTTGCTAATTTTATAGTTGAGTTTGTTTACTTCAAAAATTCGAATATAAAGAAAAATTACAATAAAAATGGACAAGTTGAGGGAAAATATTGGGTAAATATAATATTATAGTATTTTATTTTACCTAATATTTATCACAAGCTAGTAAAATTAGATGCAGGTAGGCACAAATATTAGGTAAAATGTAGTAATTACATTTTATCTAATATTTCTCCCACCTCCTCCCCTCACCCCAACTCACTTTCGTAGTTAAGCTTATTCATTTCTAAACCTACCATCCTAGATCTATTAGAGCTCTATTTCTACAGAACATTATTACACATAAATTAAGGGAATTTATTACATATATTATATTAAAGTAATTATCAAGGAAACCATTAGAATAAAGAAGCAACTATTGTTGTGTAATTTGTGCCATCCTATATAACCTTATACTTCTTAAAAGAACCTTCCCAAATCACTCAATAGCCTCTCAGAATCTCTAAAGATTCTATGCATATGTACACATTATTTATTTATATTCCATATGAATATGATGGATGGGTCATTTTTATTTTTTTTATTATTAATTTTTATAGGGCTATTTTTATTGTATTTTCGCCAAATTAAAATGTTTACATTATATTACATTTCATTAAGTTACACACGTCCTATTTTATTTTTAGTTTTACCCAGTCAAAATGTTTACATTGGGTGGGAGAGCACTTCTTAGCCTAAAAGTAAATGCGTAATTTTATTAAAAAATGAAGAAATATATCATATTATATTCAAATCTAGAGTCCGCTGATGTTAAATTAACTATTTTATTTAATTATTTCACCCTTTCTCGCAAACATAATTCTACTTTTCATTGTTTGATGAAAGCAATTTGACTTTGTTTTTTGTTTATCAATGTAATTTATATTTTGTTTATACATAATAATTATATCAATTTTTAATTAGGGTTGACTTTGAAGTTAGATTAAATTTTTTTTAAATATAATGTTAATGTTAAACATTTTATGCTTGAATCTACCCATAATGAGCTGATAGTGGTGTCTCTCAATGCAATAACTAATATAGTATTATATATAATATATATATATTATATATATTATATATAAACTTTGGTAAAGCAATATTACTATTTTATATTTTTATAAAATTCATCAACATATCTGTTTAGTGATTTAAAAAACTTAATAATACCATAAAGGATATTGAAATATGAGTTATTTAGATGATGTATAATAATAGTATAAGAAAACTATATTGTAAAAAATTTAGTAACATTTATAATTCTTAGTGACCACAATGATAGAGGTTTCAAAGATTAATAAAATATCTTAGTAAACTAAAAATATAACAAAGTTGTTACTACGTTTAAGTGATATTTCTTTCTCACATACATATAAAACTCTTACTATCATCATTACATGTATATTTTTAATAAATAAATAAAGTTATTAAAATCAATTAAATAAAAAATATATAAATTAAGTGCTAATGTAGAGCGTTTTCTCACATACAAAACCATTATCATTATTATCATTGTCACATGCAAAACCATTATCGTTATTATCATTATAAATATAGCTTGAGAGGGTGTAATGGTTAAGACCACGTGTTTCCTCCTAAGAGGTCATAAATTCAAAACCAAAGGGCTTAGAGTATGTGTGCTTGGATGTGGCCTTAAAATTGGATAATAATAATAATTATCACATAGTTTTATTAAATAAATACCGATTCATATATAACTATTTGTTGCAACCAACTTATCCACTTCTACTTAACAAGTTTAATGATGGATCTAAACAATTACCAATGTGATGCAATGTGAAATAATAAGTTGAACTTCATTATCATAAACTCTTTATCCATCAATGTGTGTTAGTACTAATTCAAAAGTCGATGGAATAAAGAAGTAATGAACCAATGTAGATCCATTTTAATTCTAGATGTATCGTGTGTTGAGAAGGATCAAATACATTGAGGTGCAAACCCTTTTTAAGATTGCAAAAAGATGATCCCTCTTGGAACATGAAAAATATAGAGTAAAGATGGATCAAGGTTGGTAGGATAGATTAAGATGCGATTTTGTACCTTTGCTAAAGGATGGCCAATGAACAATGCTTCTTTGTATCTATTCTAGCTTTTGTAATTCTTCTTTATGAAAGTGTCATATTTTATGTTTAAACTCAAACATTTTTGAGATTATTGAATAAATTTAACTATATTGAAATTTAAACATGGGAGTTGTGGAAATGATTGGAAAGGAGACACAAAAAATGATTTAATATAGCTATGCCTTATGAAAAACATGACAATGGTTTTTCTCATTACATATTAGTTTATATTTGATTAAACAGGCTTGACATATAATAGTGAAATTTGTCTTTACAAAACTAAGTGTATTGTTCCTTAACCCTTAGACTTGAAATACAACAAGGTATAAAATGAATATAATTGCAATATTTAGATACAAAAGACAATAAAATGAAACATGTAAAAGAGACCCTCATATTAATATAATCCAAACAAGGAAACAATGTTCACTTCCCTCTTAGTGTGACATGACCTTTCACCAAGTAGAGCTCCAAATACAAAAACATAAGGTAAACATTCCATAGCCTCCTATATCTTTAAATAGATTTTCAATAATGAAAACCCTAACTTTTTGAGGTCCCATCACTAATGGGAACCAACTACTTAGCATGCCTTAAAAAGTGGACTCTTTGACACTAAATAACTACCCGCTACTATCCAATGGGCCTTATCCAAAGAGGATGGACAAGTACAACAATTAAATAACTCCTAGCAATCCTAAATTAAAAGAAGTAAAGGGAGGAACGTAACATTCGTCCCCTCTTTCAAAACAACATTGTCCTCGAGGCTAAATATGAGGAAAATATTGTGGAATCATGGAAATTTCTCATTGTAATATTTGGGTCACATTTTATTAACGGTGCTGGACCTGCAAACATATCAGGGAATCTCCCAGTAAGAAGTTCCATCTAGGCCTTAAACTGTTTGGTGTAGGAATCCCAATAGTGTATTGTACGGTATCGCCTTGACCGTGGTTGCGCACAGAGATAAGTAAGATGTCCTTGTTGGTAGCAAGGGTGTGACCTTTGCAGCAAGTCAAGGAAGGTGCATGAAAGGCTCTAACACAAGGAACGGGAATTGAGTGTGCCCCTTAGAAACCTGTCATAACACACAGCTTGGAAGGGAACACATGAGCAACAAGAAATCACAAGTTGGAAAGCAGGTTAGCTGACGATCCAAGGATACCAACAACACATTTTGATAAGATTCATACAAACATATATAGAATAGTCCATACATACATGCTTAAATAACAACTACATATATCATTAGAGTAACCAAGATAGCTAAACTACAATAGAAACATAAGAATGAAACATGTTGGCTTTGTTATATTAAGAAAGAGTGAAATATCCAATCATACATACAACCAAGACCAAACACTAGCCCCAAATGCGAATGTGACAATCACTTCCACATGCTCCTCCAAAGAGATATACTAGCTCTACACTGTGGAGAAGCCAATGCTCATTACAATACACTCCAAGCTTTCTCTAAGATACACCTATAGGAATCTTGGCTCCCAAAATTCTATACAATGAGTTATGAGTTTCTATAAATAGTAAAGGGTGGGGTGAAGCTTGACATTCTCCTTTGTGACTCTTCACCTACTACATGACTGTTACACTCTACTATCGACACTTGGTCTTTCATCATTATAACATGTTTAAATTACAATCTGCACATGTGCCCATGTTAGAAAAAATAGGCTTGAGAAAGCCATGCAAGACATCACTAAAACTAGGACAGTTGTGGGAAGACCAACTCTTCAACATCCTCACGCTGATCGATGGTGGCAAACTGATGCCAAGCTTGGTAGTTCATTATGGTGTCTGCATGCTCTATGGTGACATCTTGCTGAAAGCAAACTCTTGGCTTTGTTGCATCTGGGTACAATGGTTTGGCACCTCTCTCCAACTCGTCTGATAACATGCACATCATAGTCTTGACTGCAGCTAGACCAACAACATACTAATGCATAATGTCTACGCTTATCACCAAGTTTGCACTAGCGGCTACGTGCATTAACCTATCAAACTACATGTACAGCTCCAGTCGGACTTGGTTCTTGGACTTCACCTCAGTGAGTGTGCCAATGGATGGGATCGCATGCATGCACACAATGACATCCATGATTCTGAACACATGCATGTGAAGCCTATAAACTAGTAATGAGCTATGGGAGTTCCTCATAGTTCTGGATCTACTCTGGATGCATGCCTTCAAATCTACCACCTTTGGCTTCATCATCTTTGGAAACTGCAACGAAACTCCCTTGTACCTCATTTTCCATGTTTGCATGTTATTGATAGCAGTGTGTAGATCTGGCAAGATGTGTGCTCTCCTAGAACAACAATGCTGCCAACCATTGAGATGGACAACTGAGTTATGCACGGTGATGAATCTAGAATACAACGTCCACATGATTGTCTTGACTTCATCCAATATTTCTCTCTTGAACTCTACTTTGTTGAATGCTGTAACATGTTCTCCTCCCTGCTTGGTCAATGCACTCATTCTCTGATATCAAGAATCTAACACTCAAGATGATGGCTTCGACATATTCCTTTTTAGCATCAGAAAATGCTACTGGATGCTTATGCACATCAAATATGATCACTTAGTCTTCAACTTGGGCAGGAGATATATGGACATATGGAGTGGTCACTCTACGCAATTGCACAAATCAGTGTTGTGACTCGTCAAAATGTATGTTGTGCATCTCCACTTCCAGATTCTATTCAAGGATCTCTATGTCTCCTTAATCACTTGGGACTTGCTCTGCTTTTGGATCTGGTGAAGTCGGTGGTGTGAACTCTTGGTTTTGAGGCATGAAGTAAATATCTTGATCTAACTCTAGTAGAACCATATCCACATCCATATGCTCTACCATCTATTCAATCTCTTGAGCTAAGTCCTGCTCCTACGACTTCTCATCCTGTCTTCTCTGTGCCATTTGCTTGGATGAGTCTATAACCTGTATGGGCATAGTTTCATCAAACTGCACATGCTGCGCCTCCTTCTGTACCTATTCCTACTGTGTTTCCTTATCTCTTATGTGTAGCTCCTATTGTTCTTTGGGTTTCTGCTTCAAATCTTGCAACTCCTTTTCTTTTTCCTCTGTCGGCTTTTTCTCTCTTTGCCTTTGCGTGATCCTTCTGTTATGTTGTCACCTCTTCGTCTCAATCTCCATAGCTGATTTCAACACAAGAGGACCTTCTTTGAACTTGCAGCTTTACTTTTCCTCTACGCTGTCAACAAACTTCCTCTTTCCTTTGTCACAAACAGGTTTTATACCCTCTTCTGTTGTTGATGTTGCTGCTCTCTGAGATGTTGCTTCCGTCTGATTTTCTAACCATTCTACAAATATGCTGACTGATTCATTGAGCCTAGAGAAATGATAAAACTATCTCCATTGGTCTTCCTCAAGCCAATGACATGCCCCATGGATCCAAGGATGTTGCACTCTCTCATAGTATTCCTTCACAATGAATCTTTTGAATTCTTCTGTCTCAACCTCAGCATGCTTGGTATTTTGAATCTCATAGAACCCGATCTACAAAGGAAGAGCGAGCTAAGGTGCCTTCTTCTTCCTATGTAGTATCGCTAACAAGCGTATCGAGATGTGATATGACGCTTCTTGCATGATGAGATTGTCCATGGAAGACTTTGGTAAAACATGTGAAGCCTTCTCTACATTGTACATTCGTATCAAGGTTCCAATGGGTGATGCATAACAATCTGCTATGTCAATAAATGCCTCCTTCACTGTTTGTGATTGTGGTGATGAAGTGGTATGAAAATTGTATGATAACTCCATGGAAGCTCCATTCAGAGAACAACCTACAATAAGTGTGCACAGAGGTTTTCGAATGTATCCATGCCCAACCCAAGCTTGGGAACTGTTGACGAGTACAGACTACATTTAGTATGTAAGCGGACATGTATATCTTCGCTTGCTGATCCTTGGGTGGATGTTGGGCTTCTATTTCCTATTCCTTCAACCTAAGAACCAACATTTCAGACCAATTACAAGGTCTTTGTTCGTTATCCAGTTGATCCAACACGATCACCCAACTCTACAGGAAGGTTTATGTGATTTCTTGGCTCTATAAGAGGCATGAAAATATGACCAAGAACTGATATTCCTTCTACAGTATCTTTATCTTGTAAACCTGGCTGGGTGTTGTCCCGAACTTGGCTGACTCTTTCCCCTAGCTCTTCAAGATATCTCTTGATTTTGCACTGTTGTTGGGTCTACTGATGGGGTTCTCCATCGTGACCACCGGCTATGGAAAGCGATACATCTTCTGAAAGGCCTTCGCCCTAAAGGTAGCAAGATGTGTTATACTGGCACTACTCAACACCATTGTCTCAGGATCAGTATGCAAGACAATCTAGTGGATCATGTACGTGCATGGAAATACAGGATACCTACATGCAATCTGGCACAAGCCAGGCTTGTGTATGTTGACATAGACCCTATGGTCTTCAAGATTTTCCTCAAATGTGCCTGAGAATGTATCATTGATGTCTTTCCATTTAATCTTGATATCCTTGTATATGTAAAACTTAGTGTCCTCATAGAAAGTCAAGCTCATAGATGCTTGCTCAATTGCATCTCTAGTTGTGCTTTCAACAATGTCCTTTGACCTCGCTCTCTTGGAGGCCATTGAACTTGTACTGTTGAGAGACGGAATGAACACCTATGATACCCGGAGACATAGAAACACTCATGGCAAGAAATCTGTCACTTGAAAACCAAAACAACTTTGAGGACCAACATGCTACATACCCAGGTGACTGACTGGGAAGATTGCACAATTTTCACCGAGAGGCTGGGAGATTGACTGCCAAAACTGCATAAGGCATAGTACCAGCTGTCATGAGGATGACTACCAAAATTGCGCAATGCACAGTACCAACTATTAGGAGGTTGACTGAATGCTAAAAATATGTAATGCATAGCCTAGCCTAGCCTACTAAGGACTGAAACTACAAAATGCACAGTTTCAGTTAGCAAGGACTACAAACCAGAAATTACATTTGCGCAATTTCTAGGGCTAGCAAGGCACTGCCTCTCAGAATTGTGCAAAGAAAGCCTAGAGGCTAGTGCTGGGTCAGAATTGTGAAATTTGTGGGAGGAAGGCAGATCATTCACTCTCAAAAATGCCCATTGCATGCCGAGCAAAGCAAGGTCTAGGCCAAGGCAGCCCAGACCCGCCAACGGGCGAATGAAACATGAAAAGTTTTGAATGCATGGAAAAGCTAAGTGTAAACAAGAGTGAATGATGATGCATGCAAACCATGAGTGTAGGATTCAAAAAATGGGAAAACAAGCATGTGTGTGAAGTGAGTCACCGCAACGGTGACCATTAGTGCAGAAAAAATGTGATACATATGACAACAGTGAGATGCAAAGAAAAAATTGAAACAATGCTTCTACAAGATGGCATGCAATAAAATGACAATAGGCATTAAAAAAAACCAAGCAAACAAAATTCACACAAAGTGAAATACAAAAAACGACAAAAAAGCAGCTAAAGACATGAAAAGCAGATTTATCTATAAAAAGTTGAGTTGAATGTGTTAAATGCTCCTAGATGTGATGTGCAATGTCAGAGCTCCAAGATTGATGTGTTGAATGAGCTTTGAAGCATTGAATAAATAAGTTTGATAAGATCGAAGCTTATGACATGCATGCCACAAATCTTGGAAAAATCAACACTTGGCGAGAGGTTTCTAAAACAGCTTTCGCATGTAACCTCCAACTGCTAAAAATGGATTCCTAAAATCTAGGGATGCTTTTTTCTTTTTCCCTTTTTATTTTTTTATTTTTTGGGAAAAAGAAGACTATGCATGCAAATCTATATTGCTTAGCCTTGGGGGGGACTGATCAACCTAGAAGCACATGCAATAGCCTACAAGCCTGGGAATGACATTTGCGCAGTTTCTGGGCTGAGAAAGTCTGGTCATCCCTCATGAATTGCACAATTTCTAGACTAAAGCCCTAGTTGGCAGTCAAAATTGCATAATTTTGGAGATGAAGCCTAGTGTTGGGTTGGATTGTGTAATTTTCAAAGAGAAGGCTGCCTGACTAGATTGCGCATTTATGGAGCCCAACAGGTAGCCCATATGGATTGTGTAATTTTCAGAGGGAAGGGTGGTTCCCCTCTAGAATTGCATGATTTCCTAGGTGAGCATCACAACCAGAAAATGGTTAATTCCCGGAGTGTTAGCCTGTGGGTGGGAGATAAATAGGTTGATAGGCATTGGTTGGTAAGCCACTGAATCTCAACTGAAGCCTTTATGCTTGGACAACGCAAGACATGCTGCTAAGGATGGTTGGTAGGGAGGCTCCAAAATGAAGCTAAGGAAAAATTTTGGAGGGTGATGGTAGCTGCTACAACATTTTGCGACACATTGGCAGAACTCCATCTCTCCGAATGGACCTTTTTTCATGAAGAGCAAGTCTAATCCTTAGGAAGTATTATTCAGTTCTTATAGCATCTTGGTTTCCACACTAGCTTGATTGAAATATGTAGCACCTTCCATGATCTTGGTCGATCAACACACATTCCAAGCCAAGTCAACATAGTTGTTTCGATTAGAGACAAGGGGTGTATTGGTGCACAAGCAATATGACAGTCAGAGTTTAAGTTTCATCTCTGGTGTTGCTCAACTGCCAGCAGGCCTGGACAGTAGCCCAACAGAGTCACACAGGAGCACAAGCATCGCTTTGCTGCCAATGAGCCTATTCAGTACCCTGTCGGAGTTAATTGCATCACCTCTCCATGCAGGAAGCCTTTCTCTTCTTTCGCCTTATTCATTTTTCAAAATTTTTCACATTTTCATTTTTCATTTTTATTTTTTCAGGAACTGTGTGTAACACTTATTCATTTTATAGGCAGAAGAGGGATCCCAAATTATTGAGAGCAGAAGAGTTTGTTCATTCAGAGAATTACTTTGTATATACCTCTAACATACTTGTTAAAATTTTCCCCCTCTCCTCACTCCACTTGACTAAGCTGACAAGGGTTAACCCAAAAACAACCGACTAGAGTAGGTGGTACTAGTCAACACACAAGCATTGTGTTTTCATCAAGTTTCACTTCAAACATAACATATTTTCCATTGGTGTGTCATGGAATGAAGACAACAAGTTCTTCATATAGAGACAAGATGACAAATAACCAAGTATTGATAGCTATACAAGTCCTCTTGTACTTTACCCTGCTCATTTCAAGAGTCATGCATGGTTTCACGCGAAACTAACCTATGGATGTAAACAAGGAAACAAAACAGAAAAACAAAGCAAAGAGTAGAAGTAAATGAGAAAGAAAAGCATGTAAGAAAATCAAGCAAGCAAGCAAACAAGCAAACAAGAAAGAAAGAAAACATGCATGCAAGAAAGCAAGACATGAAGCAGAAACTACTCCTACTCCTAAGCTAACAGTGCATGGTTTTGGTCACGTAAAGTGATATTTCTAATGTAGCCACCAGCGCATTGGTTAACCCATGTCGGTGAAGGCAAGGTTCGCGAAGAGCACAGTCATGCAAACGAACAAACATGAAAGATATAATGATGAAGACAAACACACTCTGAGTTTATATGGGTCCACATAAAAGAAAAGGTGAAATCACATGACATGCACTCTATGGACTTGCCATGGTGTTGTGCTACGCTCTATGCAAATGTTAAACATATGCATTCTCTTGATTGTGACATGCAAGAAAACATGAGAAAGATAGACAAATTACGTCACAAAAGTGTGCTTGTTGTGTAAGATTCCTCCAATTCATGAGTGATGGGATCATGTAGTTTGAGTGGAGGAAGCAAAATATATGTGTTAGATTGATCTTCAATGCATACAGATGAGTGATGAGGAGCCTTGGGTGTTTCAACAATTTCCTGATCATAAGTGAAACCAACCTTAGGACAATAAGGGCCTGATATAACCATCAGCTCAGGCTAAAGTTCCTTGACAACCTGTGGGGCTTCAACTTTGTCGACATATAGATCATCATAACTAGGTGGATTTGAAAGATCAACAATGATAGAATCATCATCATGATTGAATACGGGGGAAAATGGATCACAGCAACTATGATTAGAAAAATCAATGATTTCATCAGCATCCTCATGATAAGATAAATCAAACAGAGGGGTAGATGAGAAGCAAGAATGTTCACTCTCTGTGTTTCTAGAAAAAGAAGATGAAAAATCAAGTGGATATTCAATGAAGAATTTGTCTTGTCCACTATCAAATGATGGATTGACATCGGGTGTATTCTACAAATGATCAACAATGGATGCATCTATGGATGGATTTACATAAGGAAAATCAACGATAGCGGAATCACGAAAGATTCTAGGAAAAAGCGGAGGAAGTGCAGACAGAAGGAGGTCATCCTTCGTCACGAGTTGATGTCAAGGTTTCTAGTCATACTCATCATAAATGACAGTGCAGGTTGGTTGTGCAATGCCAAATCTATTGGTGGCTTGATCCTCATTCAAAATAGGTGTAGAGTCCGAAATGGAAGAACACAAGACAATGCAATCTGGAGGATCAACGGAATGCAAAGACATAGGCTAAGGTAACAAATGCATGTGACAACCCATGTGCTTCGCAACCAAATTTTTGTGAAAATTGAGAGAAGTGATGATGGGAGGATATGACTGTTGGAAATACATGTGTGCATGTTCTCCCACATCACTTTGTGGTGGTGGAGCTGTTTGATGAGGGGAAGGTGGAAAATCACTTGTGACAACGACTGTGTCCACTTGTAATTGCGCAACTCCATCACCGAAGTATGCTGAGAAGGGTTTGAACTTCAAATTCTTCTTGGGATAGAATTATTTGTGAAGGAAATATTCGAATCTATCCCAAGGATATTGGAATTTCATCTGGTTTTTCGGAGCTTCAAACTATAGTACACAAAAGTGTTGCCAAAAATCCATATGCAATTCTTACAGAGTTTTCCGTTGTTTTAACAGTTTTTCGTCAAGAGGTTTAGGATCAAAATGATGGAAAGTAGATTCAATTAGATGATAGAACTACTTAAGTGAGTGCATGCAATCATGAGGCAGGGTTTGGCACCATCATTTTGGGGATTCACGAACTTTGTGTGAAAGCATCATGCTGACCTCATCTTCATCAACCTCCTACACATCCTCAACAAATGCGAGGAAGTCATGTAAGTTCTTAGGCCAGGCCACTTCACCTTCACCATATTATGTGAATTATAACAAGACATCATAAATCTCCCTTGTGATGTCATGTATTGAGCATTGGACAGGCATCATGGAGGGAGGAGTCTAATGATATCCATGACAGATGTGTGAAGATTCAAAATAGGATGTGATGACTCGGCTTGTCATTTGACCCTCCTTCTAGTGCTAGAAATGTTGATGGTGTTGGACCCACCAACATGGCAAGGGATCTCTGTTGTAAGAAGTCCCACTAGACCTTAGACTATTTGGTGTAGGAGTCCTAGTAGTGGATAGTAAAATATCACCTTGATCACATTTGTGCACAGAGGTAAGTAAGATTTCCTTGTTGGTAGCAAGGGTGTGACCTTTCCAACAAGTCAAGTAAGGTGCATGAAAGGTTCTAACACATGAGACCGGGGATGAGTGTGCCACTTAGAAACCTATGATAGTACGCAAATTGAAAGGGAACACATGAGCAGCAAGACATCACAAGCTGGAAATCAAGTTAGCTGATGATCCAAAATGATGGTTATACCAACAAAACATTTTGATAAGATTCATACAAACATATAAAGAATAGTCCATACATACATGTGTAAATAACAACTACATGTATCATTATAGTAACCAAGATCACTGAAGTACAATAACAACATATGCATGAAACGTGTTGGCTCTATTATATTAATAAAGAGTGAAATATCCAATCAAAAACACAACCATGACCAACCACTAGTCCGGATAGAGGAACGTTATAGTCATTGTTGTCTGCTCCTCCAAAGAGATATACTAGCTCTACACTATGGAGAAGCCAAGGCTCATTACAATACACTCCAAGCTTTCTCTAAGATACACCTATACGAAGCTTGGCTCCCAAAAGCCTGTACAATGAGTTATGAGGTTCTATAAATAGCAAAGGGTAGGGTGACCCTTGACATTCCCCTTTGTGACTCTTCACCTTCCCTCATGACTCTTCACCTACTACATGACTGTTACACTCTACTATCGACACTCGGTCTTTCACTGTTACAACATGCTTACATTACAATCTGTACATGTACCCATGTGAGACAAAATAGGCTTGAGAAAGCCATGCAAGACATCACTAAGACTCAAAACTCTGTGGGAAGACCAACTCTTCTACATCCTCACGATGATTGACGATGGAAAACTGATGCCAAGCTTGGTAGTCTATTATGGTGTCCGCGTGCTCTATGCTGAAATCATAATGAAAGTGAAATCTTACCTCTGTTGCATCTAGGTACACCAATTTGGAATCTCTATCCAACTCATATAATAACATGCACATCATAGTCTTGAGTGTATCTAGACCAACAACATACTGATGCATAATGTCTGTGTTGATCTCCAAGTCTGTGCTAGTGGCTACACAAATCAACTCATCAAATTACATGTCTAGCTCTAGTCAGACTTGGTTCTTGGACTTCGCCTTGGTGAGGGTGCCAATGGATGAGATGAAATGTGTGCACACAATGACATCCATGCTTCTGAACACCCATACATGTGAAGCTTGCAAACTTGTGATGAGTTGCGGGAGTTCCTCATAGTTCCAGATCTAACTCCGGATGCATGCATTCAACTCTACCACCTTTGGAAAATGCAATGCGACTCCCTTGTACCTTATTGTCCATGTTTTCATGTGATCAACAATAGTGTGTAGATCTGACAAGATGGGTGATCTCTTAGCACAACACTGCTACCAACCATTGAGATGGAAAACTGACTTATGCACGGTGACGAATCTGGAATACAATGTTTACATGACTGTCTCGAGAGACGATAATTCATCTAGTATTGCTCCCTTCAAATCTGCTATGGTAGATGCTACAACGTATTCTCCTCCCTACTTGGCCACATGTGACTCGTTAGCCATGCACTCGTTCTCTTCTATAAAGAATCTAACACTCGAGCTGGCGGCTTTGGGATATGCTTTGGTAGCATTGGCCAATGTTGTTGGATGCTTACGCCCTTAGGATACGATCACTCATTCTTCAAACTATGTAGGAGATATATGGACATCCAGAGTGGGCACTCTGTGCGACTAAAAAAATATGTGTTGTGACTCATCGAAATATAAGTTGTGAATCTTTGGTTTTGGATCATCTTCAAGGACCTCTGTGTCCCCTTGATCCCTTAAGACTTGCTTTGCTTTCAGATCTGGTGAAGTCGGTGGGGTGATCTATTGGTTCTAAGGCATAAGGTCAATATCCTAATTTGACTCTAGCTGAACCATATCCGTGTTCATCTGCTCTAACATTTGTTCAATCTCTTGAGCTAAGTCTTTCTTCTATGATTCCTCACTTTGTCTGCTTTGTGCTAGCTCTTCAGATGAGTCTATAACCTGTATGGGCACAATTTCATCAATCTATGCATGTTGCGCCTCCTGTTGTATCTATTCCTGCCATGCTTCCTTCTCTCTTCTGTGCAGCTCCTATTCTTCCCTGAGTTTCCGCTTCAACTCCTGCAACTCCTTTTCTATTTCCTCCATGCTCTATTTCTCTCTTTGCCTTTGCATGATCCTTCTGTCGCGTCATCACCTCTTTACCTCAATCTCCTAAGCTGCTTTCAACACAAGTAGATCTGCTTTGAACCTCCAACTTTGATATGTCTCTATGCTTTCAACAACCTTCCTCTTGCCTTTCTCATGTGTAGGTCTTCTACCCTCTACTACTTGTGATGATGTTGCTCTTTGAGAGATGCTTCCTTCTGCTTTTCTAACCACTCTACAAATATGTTGACCGGTTCATTGAGCCTAGAGAGGTGATAAAATATCTCCCTGGCTCTTTCTCATGCCAATTAAAGGCCCCGTGGATCCAAGGATGTTTCACTCTCGCGCAATGGTCCTTCACTAAGCAATGTGGGTCATACAGATTAAAAATTCTGGTGATGAAGATGAATCTTTTGAATTCCTCTGTCTCGGCCTCAATATGCTTGAGATTCCAAATCTCATACAACCTGATTTGCAAAGGAAGAGTGGGCCAAGGCGCCTTTTTCTTCTTGTGCAGTCTTGCTAACAACCCTATTGAGATGTGATATGACACTTCTTGCATGACGAACTTGTTGATTTTGAGATGGATCCCACACCAAATTCATTCTGGGGTATTGACCTTGAGTATACTGAGGACCATAACCAAGTTGAGGGTAAGATTGATAATACGGTTGACCAGAAGGCGGTTGGTAACCTTGAGGTGGGTACTGACCTTGGGGTTGTTAACCCTGAGGCACGTACTGATACTGGGGTTGACCTTGAGGTACGTACTGATATTTATTTTGGGGTGCATACTGATATTGAGGTTGACCTTTGGGTACATACTGATACTGAGGTTGACCTTGGGGTACGTATTGAGTCTGGGGTTGACCTTGAGGAATGTACTGTCCCGTAGGTATGTACTGTCCTTGAGGTTGCCCCCAAGGCACAAATTGAGTACCTTGAGGCTGCCCCCTAGGCATATACTGAGTACCC